>VXAY01002113.1:1398771-1419417 GCA_013399855.1 Oxyruncus cristatus
CCTTGTGCTGCCCGCTAACCAGATAAGCTACAAAAAAAAAAAAAAAAAAATAAAACCAACCAAAAAAATCCCTGACACTTTACACAGGTCAGTGCTTTCCTCCCTAAATGAAGAAATGCAGCTTTCCCCTCCCTGGCAAAGCACAAAACCTTTTGAAACTGAAGTGTAAACTGCAAAAGAAGTTGGTCAAAGACCGACACACAGGGCTACCAGACAGTGTTTCTGGGGTTTGGTTCTCTAATCCACCACTGGAGACACTCTTTGATATTGAACTTTGGTTTGGACTTTAGTTTCTAATTTGCTAAAATCATGATTAAGAACAGCTACTTCAAAGCAACACCCAAAACTTCTTGTTTCGTGCACTTGTTTCCCAGCAATGAGCCAGCACCATCAGACATACAGGCCTTCCTCCCCTCCCTCATCCTCACTGTATTCCATGTGCTTTCAGTTCATTATTACAGGGTCAGAAACCCCTGCTCCCACAGTTACCATTTGTGAAGCACCCAAAACATTTTTCTCCTGTAGGATTTCGAGTGCATGCGACCCATATTCTGTTTATTTACCTCCATGGCAGAATTCTCCACTTTCATTCGCTTAAAAAGGTTGCAAGGAGGAGAGTCTTGATTCTACAATGGACATCGATTTTTCAGTGCATCTAATCAAGCAAATGTTTTAGTAGAAAGTGATAGAAAAAAAAACTCCATTGGTTTGATAGCTGAATCAGAGCCCTGATTAATAAAATATCACAGAATGTTTGATTTTGGAAGGGATCTCTAGAGGTCACCTTGTCCAACAGCCCTGCTCAAGCTGCAGCACCTCAAGCAAGCAGCCAGACCTTGTTCAGAGAGCTTTGAATATCTCTAAGGTTCCTATTAAGAACTGTTTAAAATTGTCTACTCTTTAGGGTGAGCAATTCATATCAGATCGGCACAGACCTTGCTAGGTCATCTTTTATCTTCTCTCACACAAGAAAAGTAGTTTGAAAGTTAACACTAAAACTTCATTGGCAATGATTTCCTCCTAGAAAGGGTATAGCGTGAGCACCTAAAACTTCATCAAATAAGCAAAAGATGGCACAAACTGTAAATCTAAATGCACTGGGAAAACTCCAAATACTTTAAACAAGACTGCTTCAGAATGAACGCTGCCTGGGGATGTTTGCATCACACCACTCTCTGGTTCTGAAGTTCTGTTTTTATGGATTTTTCATTGCTTGCCTCAGCCTTGAGATTCCGTAAAGGAACTCGGTAGAAGCTGGATTTTAAAAGCCTTTGTGATTCTTTTCTTTAAAACTTCTAAAAAATCAGATCTCCTTAATGCTGGAGCAGCTTTATGTATAATTTATGTGTACAAACTCCAGTCACAGACACCGACTTCTGTGCTTAGGGCCAGAGGAGTAACAGCATTACTTTCATTTGTAATCTAGATACACAGAGTAACGACCAAGAAATGAAGTCTGGTGGCATCAGCCAGTGCAGCTGTACACAGAATAAAACAAACAGCACTGCTGTAGCCCTCAGAGCTGTCTCCACTCTAACACTGGAGAACCATGTGGGCTGATTTGCAGCACGGTGCAGACACTAAGAATCAATGGCTTTGCAGATTTGTACTCCACAGGAAAACATAAAGCCACAGGACCCCCTACTTGCAAATTCATCTCGTATCTTGCCTGGTTGCACTGTGTCTTGAACGGGCTTTCAGAGTTTCCCGCTTGATTAAAAAAATCCTTCAGATTGGCAAATTACATATTGCAAGCTGGATGCAAACAATGGAGCAATTAATTTACACTTAGCTAGGGAAAATCCATAACACTGAAGTCGTTCCCTTTGAATCTCAAACATCACGTGGGGTGCTTACCAATTCTAGTTATCGTTGTAGCACTAAAAATAGACTACCTCCCACGTTTGCACAGTGATATCTCAGAAGACATATAAATTTCATTAAATTCCAGCTCTAATAATGTAACTGTAAGGGCTGAAAAGTCTCTCAGACACAGAAGCTTAGCTGGGTTAGAAACACAGAATAGAAGAGATGAAATGGTACACAATTTTTGGTTATATTAAAAGAATTAGTCAAGGCATAAATAGAAATACAACTAAAGTAATAATAACGTGCTATCTGTATCTCAAGGAATTCCAGCGTAACACTTTGAAACATTATCACAAAATGGCTAGTAGTGATTCAGGGGCACGGTTTAAATACTCAAAAGGAAGGAGTAAACAACCTGTGGTCCAGGGACCTCATTTGCAAAATACCCATTCACCACTGCAAAGAGATCACAGCAGGTGCTGTGGCAGTAAGGAACAACTGGATGCAAGTTCACTTAGGCCAGTTAACTAAGGCCTGTTCTCCAGCATTTACCAGTTCCTTCCCCAGCACTCTGAGCTCCGCAGTCATAAAATCTCCACTGCAGCAAAACAACTTAAACTTGCAAAGGCACATTAAAGCAGAGGTTAAAAGTGGTTAATCAAAAATCAAGATTTATGGCCACGGGCAAAGGTCACCAATTAATCCAGAGTGCATTATCCTAAGGAAATATTTGATGGACTTCACAAAGTAAGGAAAATCATCAATCTTTCACATGCCAGGCTACAGAAGTGCACGTGGTTCTGATTCAGGTTAAAAAGAAGATGGAGGTAAGAGTCATGTCCATGCACCTTGGGAGGGTGCAGACCTAAACTTGACCTCTGCTCGAGAACTGTGTACACGTTTTATTTCAAAGAGGTTTTCCATGTAAGCAGTAGTCAGAAGAGAAGAGCAGCCTGTTGCTCCTCTGGTTCTCCCGAGAACACTGTTCACACATCATGTCACCACTGGATTGCTGTCCCAGCCAGCAGCCCAGCTTACACTCAAAGGCCTTCAAACTCCTTCCCTCCACCCCAGTCACTCCCCAGTCTGCCAGAGGGGAGAGCAAGGTGGTAACACCGCAACCAAAGCGGGAAACAAGAGCAGTGCCCTACAGAGAAAGGGCTGGAGAAATGCTGTGATTGCAAAGCAAGGAGGCTTCCAACACAGCAGAAAAGCCTTGAGGGAGAGAGAAGTAAGAGGCTTGTTTGCTGAACAAACTGCTGTGTTAAGAGAGGCAAGTCCAGGTCATTACAGCTCAGTGAATGACTTAGTTATGAATGAGTTTTGCTTTAAAACAAAAGCCTGGCATTTCTTTGAAGTACAGTTGATTCTCTCCAACACTGCAGATAGGGGGTATTTTACAGAGGGTTTAGCAACAGTTTGATGTGTGGCCTAAATGACAAATGAGCAGGTGGAGATGACTCCATAAATCACTTATGAGACATCACGGCCACTTTTATGCTACCAGAGTTTACAAAAATATTAACAATAAATGAATGTCAACAGAAAGGTTGTGGGAACTTTTGAGTGATTTAATTGTATTTATAATACAGAGTAGTAGTAACATGAAACCAGCTATCAATGTTTAATAAATGTTTTAGCAACATATGTTATAAATTATAAATAGGTGACTATATATGCCGTATAAAATATGCATAATGTTTGCTAAGCATGTGCTATAACTTTTAAAAAAACTATTAATAACAAAGTGACTAGAGGTAGAAAAGTTTCCAGACATGTTCAGGAAGCAATTTCTAATTAAGCAAGTAAATATTAAAGTAAATGCAATTATATTGGTCTCTGCTGTACTGTAATCATTTAATAAGTCTTCCATTCTAAGCTGCATGAAGATAGTGACTACTGTATTTGGAAAAAAGACTACATAGGATAAACTTTCCAGTTGTAGTCAGCTGCTGAGCAACTTCTTAATTCCGAACTTCTATCTCTAAAGATAAAATATCTTTTTCCTAATAAATATTTTAACGAAAGACAATGGAATGATTTTTGTAGCAACCGTGTGGAGCAAAATCATATCTGCTTCCCAATGTGCAGAGATCAGTAAAGCCTGTTCTAATTACAACAGTCCCTCTCATAAGTGAAAAATCTCTGCATTATCATTGGTTCTGAGGGTATTTAGTATACACAGATATCCACTTATAAAGAGAATACATCAATATCTAAAAGGTGATTAAGTCCAAAGTATTCAAATTTTTCTCTTCTTATGCATCAGTAAAGGAGAAAAGTCAAAATCCTCCCAGCTGGTAAGACTGTAGCTGTTCTCAAGTTCACCACAGCTAATTAAGGCAGCCTTTTATGCAAGTGTGAGACAACTAGTTAAAAACAAACAACATACATTCCCTTTCACTTACACGAATAACCTGATTTTGTAGCATTTTTGGCTGTGGAAATACCCAAATGTTCATTATTGCTGGCCCAGCCAGCTGAGAAACACAAAGTAGTTACTACTGCTGACATGGAGACCAAAATTATTTCTCTTTAGGGAGTAGTATTGTTCTGAAAAATAAAAATAAACGAGCTAAGAATAAGGGAGAACATTTTATTTCTCTAATGAGGAACGTGAATACACACATCTGTGCACAGCTCTCTCCAAGCCCTCCCAACAAACACACTTGTTGTTCAAAGTGGAGCCTGAGCCCCTTAACAGCTCCTGGGTCACATTGTACTTCAGAATAACTCAAGCCCGTTACAGCAGGGCACTGCTTTGACTCGTGCACAGTAATTTTCACTGCCCTCTGTAAAGTTTCTGTCTGTTAGGAAACTCCACACAAGTGTATAATTGTCAAGCCCGTCCATTTGCCTCAGTTTGGCCTCTTTCAGCAGCAGAAGAAAGAAATTACTTGAGAGGCTCAGTGCCTTGGTTAAGTTTTGATTCATTGTCTGGGATAAGTTTACTCTCAAGGCTGCTTTTTTCTGCCTGCTCTCCTATGGCACTACTACCTAGAGAGGGAAAAACTTCTGCAGTTAATGGGAGCAACTTCATAAAACAGAGGCTAAATTAGCTGAATTCAAATATACACAGCAACAGGGAAATTGTTTGCGAGCACAGAGTTCCATTCCAACCTGATCCATCGATTGTACACTTACTCCAAATTTCAATTAACCTACTGCCTGCAACAGCACTACACAAGTGCACAGAACTAAACACATGGGTAATTGTTTGCAAGATCAGGTCAGTGATTCATCTACAATATTAAGTTGTTCAAAACTGAAAAGCTTCTGTGGGTATGAATGCCAAGGGCTCACAACTTCCATCTACAATTACCATCGATGCCTCCCAGTTTGTCTTCACTTATTCAGTGAAGAACATGCATATTTACAGAATTTAAATGAAAGCTAATGTATCTCTCACATTAAAATTATAGCAGCTCTGTATCCTCCCATCTGGATCAGAGCAGGCAACTCCATTCATGTTCCATTTATGTGAAACCTGCACAGAAAAATGACAGGAAGAGAATCAAAAGGGAAAGGATGACAGAAAAGGAACATTTTGCACCTGTTCCCACCAAAAAAAAAAAAAAGCCCAGTTCTCTGAATTAATCTCTCAGTTTTAGATTAGCACAGTTTCATTTTGCTTGCCTTTTTGTCCTTAATTTTACACCTCTACATAGCAAGAGAAAGTCTTCCAAAAATGCAGAAATTAAGGTCATTGTCTCAGAAATGCAAGTGTTTTCTGCTACCTACTTTCCTGATGATTTTGTACATGCTCTAAGGTTGCGTGGACCCTTCCTCTGTAGAACTAGTGGAGTTGTCAGTCTCTATACTGTAGCACTGAGCAATTCCTGGGCAGGAAAGCCCAAGAGAATTCCAGGTCACTAGGAGTAAAGACAACAAAGATTTCTGCCAGTGATCTACCAGCAGACACTGAGTTTCAGATTTACTCTGTAGGGTCACTGCAATATATGATCACCAATTACCAGCAGTAAGATTTTCATTAACAGAATTACTACAAGAATATCAGTCGCCTCCTCCTGAAAGAAGGAAGGAAAAAAAAAAAAAACACAAACACAAAATTGGATGAAGATGCTCACACTGCTGATGTATCTCTCTGGTCAGCTGTATTTTCTCTGATAGATTGCTATGATTTTTTCAGCACCCCAAACATGTCAGCAGACTTCTGAGGAATCAAAATAGTGTCCCTCTACCTGTGATTTTTCCCCACAAACTGAATAACCCTCCAGGAAGGATCGGTTCCCCTCATCAGCGAAAGGACCATCCCAGGCCTTTCCCTTACTCGCAAAGCATTGCAAAGTTCCACTGTAATTTTTTAATGTGGTTTGAGAGCATCAGGCTGAACATATGTGACTGCTTATGGTTTATTATTAAACACAGTGATCCTCACTTACTGAACATTTTATGTGAAAATTAGAGGGCAGTAAACAAACAATGTTACTGCTTATTGCACTCGTAATTCCCAAACTGGTACCAGGATTTCTGACTAATTTCAGTAAGCATTTATTGCATGTTTCAAACTGTTCATCTAATCACACTGGGAATCATTTGCTTCTAATAACACAAGGAAAAGAATATAGATATCCAATTACAATGGCTTTAAAACAATCTCCCTGCTACCTCCAAGAGAATACCTTGATGAGTACCTCCCCCATTATATCAGTACCCAGTTGGCAGTACAACCACCTTTTGTTTTCCATGTCTCACTTTTTCCTTTAAAAGACAGCCAGGCAGTTCTCAAGTCTACTGTGAGTTTCTGTACATGACCTTGTGCAGTGTGAACAGAACTCAAAGCAGATGGTGATAAAGTTGCACAGAAGATTTAAGTTATACCCCGATCTGAAGGTCAATTTTGTTTTCAAGAGCTGCTTCAGCTTCTCACGAAAAACCCATCCACTTCTCACAGAAGCTAATGGGAATCTTTCAGCTTCTTTCCACAGGGTCTGGATTTATCCTCTGTTTGCTGCAACACGCAGTAAAAAAGGACCAAAGCACACTGCAGTTTTAGTGATCTTCATTAAACATCAAAAAGCAGATTGCAAGCAATGATATATCTTCTGTTGGTGTGTATTCAACTACACCAGTACCACACAGTCTGAGGCATTTGCCATTGCAAAGCAGCAGAGGTCCCTAGAGCCAACCTGGAACTGTGGCATTCCCACAGAAAAACCAAACCAACCACCCAGCTATGGAAGAAGTAGCTAGAGAAGAACAGATGAAGATGACCTTCTAGAAGATTCTCTTCCAAAAAGTTCCCCTTGGTTCTGAAAATTACATCTGCATTTCTGACCCTGCCTTCCATCCAAGTCTTCCCCAACTAATGACAGAGGGATGGAAACATTCTGTACTTGCCAACCACAACAGAGATCCTGACCCCAGTAGGATTTACCACTGGAAAAGTAGTGCAAAAGCTCCCTGAAGGTCTCCCAAGGTCTGTGCTATGCTGGCACTATTGGATTTGCAGTGAGAGGCTCAGCAGGATAAAAACAATAAATGAACTAGATTAGATTAAATAGTCGGACATCCTCTCTTTTGAAAGAGAAAAAATAATCTAATTGAAAAAAGAATTAGAAAATAAATGACATACCCTGGGCACAGTCCCAGCAGAAACTGCTGAGGTTGATCTTTTGAATCCTTTCATTTCTGCAGAAGAGGAATAATTTCACATTTGGAAGTATCTGATAGCTTCTGGGAAACCAGATTAATTGCACAGTCCCAGTTTCAGGATCAAAAACATTCTGATGTTACAGTACATGCCTTTTTCTTTTTTTTTTCTTTTTTTTTGGATTATCTATCTCTTGCTGTTCAGTTCAGATAAATTTCATAAACTAGAAGCTTCATGCCACTTTCTATTGAAGTTGATATTCCAGATAACTTCAAGACTGATAAGGAGGCTCCTTCCCTATTATTGCTATGACTCCTATTTCTTAGGTAGCACCTAAAGACCAAGCCAGACCAATGGCAAATTGTGTCAGGCTCTGTAGAGGCACAGTGGGGCAAGTCCTTGAGCCAGGAAGGTTATAAATTACAGTGCAGGGACACAACCTGGGCTTGAAGCGGCAAAACACAGAGCAAATACCCCAACAGATGTATCTGCTACAGGTTTTTCTCTCCAGAACAGTGAGTGGTTACTAGGAGTGTGTAAGCTAGAGAGAGGGAAGAGGAAGATGGAAAACCTGATAGGGTTTCTTTTCTTATGGATTGCAGGACACAAGGCATCAATGGGAGATCTTGGGCTGGACAGTGTGGGAAAAGGACAGAGAAAAGTCAAACTGCAAGAAGGCTCCTGAGCACCAAGAGGGTCCCCTGCTTACCAGCTTCAGTTCTCACCCATTTTCTTGTCAAGTTCATCCAAGGAGGAGGAAATTAATGCACAGATCCCAGTGCTCCTGCAGTGGAGGAGTGTGGCACATGACTGTGTACAGTCCTGGGCTGAGGGAAGGGCACTGACCACCAGTATGCCACTGCTATTAGAGTAAGTCTACGTGCAGCCACACTGAACTTGGGCTGGTTTGTATTACTGCTACATTTTTCTTTCTTCCAATTCAGTTCTTGCTCTCTCCAGCTTTAGAATCTCAGGTTTTTTTCAGAATTCTCAGAACTAGATGAAAAATAGTGTAATTTTTGTCAAAAAAAAAGAGTATGAAATTGTCTTTGCTTTAAATTTTTAACCAGCACTGCAGAGTCTCTGAGCAGTTGCCTCAAATTAGACTTAAAATGAATCTTTCATAAGTCCAAGCTCTGATAAATTCTATCCCATTCTGAGTTTTATCCATAGTTCCTTATTTCAGCTGGGGGGAGGGGGAAAATCCAATCAGTTTGTGAAGATGCCATGAGAGGAATTGCACTGTGTGATTCCTCCATCTGCCTTACAAGTTCCATAGGCGCTCCAGGCTTCTGGGTGATCACAGAGACAAGACTTCTGACCACCCAAAATTATCTGCTGCACGAGCTTTCAGGTTCCCTTATACACAAATAGCTCTGATTACCTGTAATAAACCTAAACCAAACAAGTGTTGCCCACTGGAGTTTATTCTTCTGTTTTCATGCTATGCAAGCACAGTGCAGCCAGACAGTGCATGTCCATGAGCAAAGCAGAGAGGCTGGGCAACACCAGGAAGTGTTTCATGTTAATTATTGGGCTACTAATGGAATAACCCCTGAAGCTTTTAGTTTCCAGATGCTAAGAAGACTTTGCTTGCCTGTGCTGGTTAGTTATTCAACCACAGAGAGAAGAAAACCAGTGGATAGCACTGATATATAAACAGACATCATCACTTAAAGCCATATTTTCAGTGAGGATTTTTTGGCACTCACTGCATCGAGAATTGAGCACCCAGCCAGTGTCCCACAGGGTCCTTTGAATATTGTACATGGGCCAACAGCAGACAACTGCTTCTGGAACACATGGTGAAGTACTACAAGGGCTTAGGATTCAGTGTGTTCTTTTCCACTCATTTAAGTAGCTCCACTGCCATTCTTTCAAACCACTTAATCCTCTTTCCTCTCCCCTTTACCATGTACCATAAAAAACACACTCTCCTGTGGGTACAGTGCCAAGGTCCACATTTCCCCAAGTATTACTCATTCCTCAAACCTAAATGCTTGTTTTCTTCCCATATCTCACAGGGCTAAAGCCAAGAAGGTTTTTATGCCCTTCATAACGTAGTTCCCGACCCCACACAAATCTCCCCCTTTCACCAGCAATGATCAATACAACACTGAGCTTGTCACTGCTCATGTATTTGTGCAAACCTGCTGCTGACCTCATTGCTGTTCCATTCCCCTTTGCTCTACAAACAGCCCCCTTAAATCAATTATTTATCAGGTCCACAGGGACTTCAGTAATAATTGCAATGAGATTTGTGGCTTCTGGACCAAAATGAAATCCCGTAACGCAAAAAGTTGCCTGTTCATACCTCATTTTCCAATTTCTTTTGAAGTCCCTACAAAATAGCCAAACCCTTGAGCAGGCTGAGATTTAATAGCTCTTCGGCAGCACTTACTGAAATTATCCCGTGCACAATGAGAAATCCAATGTTAAAGGCAAGAAGATGGCATTGCCTTCTCCCCAAGTGCCAAGCCAGCTAAGCCCTCAGGGCTTTATTTCCCACCATCTGCAACACCTCTCTACTCTCTCATTATATGCAGCTCCACAAGGATCCTCACACATGCTTTATGTCTAATATGTTGTCTCAGATGCTGTGAGTTCCTCTCTAGGAACGATCCAAGCCATCCATGCTGCACAAAATACTTGGTGTTTTTTTTTTTTCTTCAGAAATGTCAGCAGAGCTCGACACTTTTGCAAGGAAAACCAACTCAATAGAGAGAAGCTTTAGCACTGGGAACGAGGAGGCTTTTAACAGATTTGAGATAGCCTGGCGGATTCCCCACTGTATTCTTCCATTTCAGTCTGGTTGCAGAAACACGGGGGGGGAATAATAGGAGAGAGAGTCTCAGTGGTGAATTAGGACCCTTATCTATACAACCCCTGTGTGAGAAATGCATTCTTATCCAAGTCTCTTAGGCACTGCTGTACCAGCTTTGAGCAACTTTTGGGTATAAACAACACCATTAGCCACCAGGTTGTCTACAGGAAACATCCACAAACAGTTCAACAGGACAGGAAACTCCAATATCTGGTATGGGAATTGTAGGAAAAAACTTCCCCCAGTAAGATTGAGAGCTTTGATACATTAAGAATTGTAACAGGGAGCCTTGAGGGGGGAGAGGGGAACCCATCCAAAAAATGAAATCCCCTAAGAATCCTCTCCTGAATTTTCTTTTGAAACACTGAGTTGCAGTAACCTAAAGAGAATTAAGTGCATGTCAGCTCTAAATTCTATCAGTACACAGGACACACAGAGTAAAAATCCATCCTTCCCAGGCAGGCATTCAAATCCCCAAAGCCATAAACAGCACATATTAGCACAAGGTCATTCTGTAAAGAGAATGGTACATACACCGATAGGGGAAAGAGTACCAGTTGGTGACATACAAATATTACTTTGACCTCAGGGTCAAATTTTTGAGAAGCTTCTAAATTATTGGGAAATGAACAGAAGAGTTTGGTTACCTCCTCCCTACTTGTCTAAGGGAAGCTTGATACATGTGGGATCTAGAGCTGTAGAAATCCAGGGAAACTGCCTCAAGCCCTTTTTGCCATGGTTTTAACATCTGGCTTTCCAGAGGGGTTTCTGATATCAGAGCAAGCCCAGCTATTACAAACACCCTCAGCAAACTTCTCCCTGCCTCTGCAGGCTTTCACACTCACCTTCCACCTTCCAAAGCCATGTAAATAAACCAAATCATTTTAGAAGAAGCATTCCAGTGTTACACTGCTGCTGCTGGATGTAACCACAGCAGACAGGCTTTTTTTATTCCACCAAACCATTCTCTCAGCTGGTTTGCTGATTCATCACAGGCTGAGTGCAACACATCCCCAGCCCGGGTCCCTTGCAGAAAAGGTCTGCATTTACTGTGCCTGTTTCTGGGAGCACTGTAAAGCTCCACAGAGATGCTGGAGGTTGGTGTGAAAGCCTGGAAGGGCTTCTTGTCTTCTCTTGTCCGATTCCATAGATCTCTGATGAGTAACACAAGGAGAACCCGTTAATTTTATTCACAGCAAAACACAGGATTTATCAAAAGACACTGAAACTGCAGAGGGCTTAACAGAAGCTCCCCTTTGTGCTGACATGGATTCACCTCCACCACGCTCAGTACACTACCAGGCTGGAAATAAGTGATTTTTTCCATCAGTACTTTTCTTTCATTTAAAATACAGACTTGTTTACCACTATTACTGCCTAGAACCCAAAATAAAAGACACTGTTCATTATAGAATTAAATGCTCAGTATCTATCTGGGCAAGAAGGAACCTTCACTGCTCCTGGCAAGCCTTAAGACTGCAGTGAATTCTAGGACTGGAGTCCAACAGTGGGATGTCAGTGTATCAAAGACTTGAGGCTTTTGCAAGAGCAATGAAAAGTGATACATTGCTTTCATTACTGTCAATAAAAACACAGACAGCTTTGATGAAAGTCTCAGGATAACAAGGAAGGGTTAAGTAATGACAAGCTCTTGAGCTGTGTATATAAAGGATGCCAGAAGTTTTTTTAAGAGAAAAGAAAAATCAATGATTTATCTAACTAGCTGGTCAAAGACCCCACCACAGCAAGATTCAGGCTGTTGCTGAAACAGCAGATGAAGCCTGGTAAGGTCCCAAGCAGTCAGTGATAACAGATCAGCAGAGATGCTGCACTTGGACAGCCCAGAGTCTGAAGGGGTAATTCACTGGACAGACCCTCAGTTTGTGAATGACTCCATCAAGTCAAGTAACATAGATGAAACACAGCTTGTTAATCATTATACTTATAGCATGGAGTGTTAGAGACGTTCTGGCCTTTATTAATATTTCACCTAAAGCAATTTGGAGCCTTTCTGTCTTTGTCAATTTATTTAATTTACCCAAAGTCCACCTCCTGTCCTTGCTGCCAAATCATCTCTAATCAGTTTGTGCCCTGCCCTTACCAGCTCACTCTAGAGCTTGCTCTGTATTAGAGCAGATCTTGGAGAACTCTTACAGAGTCTCTTCGCAATTATTAACAGTAAAATTTTTGATCCACTTTTTTTATTCCATCAACTTGCCCCTGTTACAAAGTAGATTCTTGTACACATTAAGAATTTACAAGAAACTCAAAAAGCATTAACATTACCATACCAAAACCTTAAAGGATGCAACAGAAACTGATTACCTGCAAATATACTAAAATTGTGGTTCAAGGTTTGTTTATTGGCAGTAATACTTGGGGAGATTGCAGCAGAGAACAGGTTTAAGGATGGAGTGGATATTCAACTCTCAGCTCCAAGGAACTCCGTGTGTTCCTTTTTCAATTCCAATGTCACAAGAACCTGTTTGGTGTATACATTTTCAGCACAACAATGTTTCTAGCAGAAAGCAGGGCAATTATGCCCTTAAGCAGTTCTGCAATTTCACATTTAATCTTATGAAATACACTCTTCCAGTTCTAACAAATCATCTCTAAATTGCCAATCAAATCACTCCAGGAAACGAGACTCTTCATCTCTCAGACTTGCAAGAAGTAATTTACCAATTAAAGCCAAAAGAGAGTTACAAGAATAATTTAGGGAAGCTTCCTCAGAATATATTTCTTTAACTGTGTGCAAAACCCAGCAAAAAAGCCCTAGTCATCATCATCCATTGAACTCCCCCCCTAAAAAATGCACAGGTGCCCCTTGTTTAAATATCATTGCGGCTGCAAAGCCAAGCACTCCAAGGTTAGAAAAAGCCACAAGTGACATGACCTAAGGAACCCTCACTGAGCCCTGACCTGTGGTCCCTGTGTATGGAATTTGTTATTGTAACAACCTCATTCAGCACAAGTTTTGCCTGATGCTGCATTTCTGAGCCACTGTTCGACTCAATTAACCAGTCCTGGGCAGCAATTGAGATCCCTCAGGCCTTGTTTTCGTGTTACAGAGCACACCCTGCATTCGAGCACATGCATTTTAGCCATGGTGTTTCGGTAAACCAGGCTTCAGAGGCACCTGTGTGAAAAAAGAAGGAAACTATTTCAAGCAGCCTGTACTGCATACAACCAAAAACATGGAAAAAGATGCCCACGTTTCACAGTTCTAAACTATATTCACCACAGCCTCTTCCACAAAAGAGGCAGGTAAGTGTTGGAACTCTTCACCACAGGACACTGCAGATGCAGAGTACTCTTTGGACAAAGAGCAAAGAGCCAAACTTTAGCTATGGTGTCCAGAAACCACGAAGTATAGGCTTATCCCATCAACTAGAGTCAGCAATTAGCTAGGGTTTGTTTGTCAGGAGTACTGGGATTCATCACATCACCACCTTTGTCTGGTTGCTGTGGCTGGAAATTGCTCCATTAATCTGCCTGCCTGGTTTGCAATGAGTATGTCCTGAAATGCATATGACGTGTTTTAAAGTGGAATAAAGTAAAGCAGATCTACCAAAAGCACCCAAACCATCCCTTTCAATGCAGAACCATCTTTTCTTTAGAAACAGCCGTAATTGAAAGCATTAAAAAGGCAGATATTCATTCAGACAATTGGAAATATGACTCAGAGCATTACAGAGTTTTCAGTCTCCCTTTCTATGCGTCACTGTGGATTTCCAACTCCAGGCTACAGCTGTAAGAGAAGTTTGACGAACACTTGTTATCACAGAAAATAACAGCTTGATGGAGCATTCCTGGTCACAGTGATTTCTCCATAGCTGAACTGGCTCAAGAAAAATAGAGAGGACCAACACATTATAGAGATTTATTTGCTGGAGACATCAAGTTTCTATCTAAGCAGCCTGACAGCCTTTCATGTATTTATACAGGTACAGTTTATAGGTTATAACACATGACATTACCAATGTATTCTGCCCTTTGAAAAAACTCTTCCTTATTTTTACAATTTAATATTCACTGCTGAGCTGTCCTTGCTTGTAAAGGACTGTCAGGTTCAAATGTGGAATTTGATGACACAAGACACCCTGTCTCTGGTGAATAAAAATTTTTAAAATATTGAATTTGCCAGAAGAGTAATAAAGATGCCTATTCTGTATTTGCAGGCTAATATCTCTATTTCCCAACGTTGCCCATATTGCAGGGTTTGCACACAGGCTAGTTCTTGTGGAACTTAAGGAAAGGCTTGGCAATCTCTCTATTTATTATGCTAATCCTTGTGTGTCACAGCATTAATTTATCTTTAAATGTTAAGCAGAAATAATCAATGCACAGAGCTGGAAAAAGGGTTGCAAATTATGCCTAGTTACAAAATTCCCAGACTGATTATTCTTCAGTGGAGCTACCACAGGCAGCTGAAGGTTCTAAGAATAACAATGCTCTGTCAGTGAAAGTGCTGAGGAGAAAAAGAGTTATGCAACATGGATTAATTGACATAATGAAATAAAGAATTTCAGTTACACAAAGCTCCCAGTGCTCTGGCAACATCCTCTGAGGAGAATTTCTGCATATGTAAAGAAATATTTTAGGTTCAGGAGAGCAGCCCACTCCCTTCTTTACGTTGGTATTCTCTGGAAGAACAGAGGTATCGTTCGCATCAGCTATTCCGCTGTAAAGGATTTTGGGAGCTCTGGCATTACCTCAGTGCAGATGGATGAGACCAAGGCTGTGCTGATGGAGCACCGGGCTCAGCAGAAAGCTGCTGTTACCTGAGTCAGCATCAAAGGCACAGCCTCACTATGTGGTCTGATTTTCAAGCGTGCCCAGCACCAACCCTTCTCCCTGGTACCCCACAAACTTCATTCATCCGGCAGCACCAGCTGAGCAGAAGTTGGAAACATGGTGGAGAGCCCCCTGCACTGTTTTCCTCTGGGTGATTTTTCTTCACAGCATTATATAACTGCTGTCCATTTTATTTGTCTAATGAACAGAAGCTATATATATTTTTGGGTTTACTTGCAGCAGTCAATGTTGGCGTGAAACAATACGTTTAGGAACTTTATAAAACGAGACGAGGATAAGAGATCTTGAGCTAAAGTGCTTGTAAATGTTTTGATCTTTAAATAACTATACTAATGAATGTAAACAGACTGGTAAATAAACTTTCAGAACACTTCAACAGTAAAAGTCATTAAAGAGAGCTGAAGTACTCAATAAGATATACAAGGTTATTAACACATTGCTGCAGTTCATCTGAAGCTTCTTAAGCCATTAAATTCTTACTTATTACAGAGAATAAGTGTGCCATGAATTATATATGTTTAGAGAAATTTTAATTATGGTTGCCAATGGATTCTCACACAAAAGCCCATTTAACATTTCCATAAACATCCCGAAGTTTATAGGGACAATTGCAAGCATTCATTTTATCAGAGCTAATGCTGTTTGTCTCGTAAAGATTCAGGGTACTTGGGGGCTTATGGCATTCCATACCCAATGCCATCAATTGCCATGTTCCTCCCTGTAACAACTTACATATTCTATTTTACATAATCCATACTATTATTAAGCATTTATTGACTGATTCTTTCGTGCCTTTGAAGGCCCACAGCATCAGCACAGAAAATTTAACGTGGACCAAGACAGAAGAGTCAAGATACATTAGAAAATATACAAGAAAGCATCTTATATACAGCCAGTGTTTTCAAGCAGATTTGTTTGTCAGGCAGCTGCCTATAAAACTGTACTGAAATGTTCTGTATGGGTGTGTAGTGCAGAGAGGAACACAAAGTACAGCAGTAACTACACAAAATTAATACAGAAGTTCAAGAGGCACCTATTTCCCTTCTCCTCCAAGAAGCTTATTTAGGATTGCAGCAGTGAAAAGTCACTGACTCCAAAGGAATTCTCATCTTCAAAATGCCCCAACTACTGTCACACCTAAAACTTTCTTTTAAAATAAAAAAAATCCATTTGTAAAACAACACAAGCTACATACTGTTCCATATATACATGGAAGTACTTGTGGGAAACCGCAGCACAACAGATGGTCTTTTTGCTAGGAATTACTGTAGTTACTGCTGTAAATGGTAGAAGTGGGACTGAGTCAGAAACCTAAGACCCAGACTGCCAACTGCACTTGGACTCAACTGGAAAAGGTTGAAGTTTGGGTGCTAAATCAAGGCCATCTGTAGCCACACTATACCTGAAGAAAACCCTATGTATTAGTCAGCATTGAGAGAGCAAAGAAAATCCACAGCAGCTTTCAAACTTTCTTGCAACTTTTCCGTTACTACCCACATGTGGCTTGGAGGAGAGGACACTGATACAGCGATGCCAAGAGCTCCACTGCCCTCCGCAGGGAGCGCTGCAGCAGCAAAGGATCCATACGGTGCCAGCCCGTGTGAGGGGAACAGCCAAGGAAGAACAGGCACAATGGGGGGAACCTCCAGTGCCCTGTTCAACCCTTGGTCCCACAACAGTCATGGGGCCTTGAGCAGTCAGACTAAATCAGTGTAGCTCTGGGGCTGCTCTGACACTCACAGAGGAGCAGAGCAAACATCAGGTGTCATTAGAATTGGCTGCTTGAAGCGACAAGATTTTATTAATTCCCACTTCAGATACCACACACACTATGAAATTACTGTCCTAACTTGTGACTTGTTGATGGGAATTGCATATTTGAAGTTTTTTCTCTTTTAATGCTGTTCTTGTGTCCTTTCATGGGACAGTCCATGGAACGAAGCACAAAGACTCCAATTCGTCCTTAACAACATCCCAGCTACTTCTCCACTGTTTGTTATTAAACCTTATCCCAAAAGCCTGAGAAAGACCTGGGCAGACCTTCTACTGGAACACTTTGAAGACAATCACCCAGGCTGTTCACACAAGTAAAACTTGCTGGAAACTGGGGAAAGAGAACCACTCAATCCTCTGTGCTAAAAATAATGAAAACACGTGTGGGAGGGTTAGCAGAAGAAACTGCTTTCCCATTTTCAGTGTTTACCATTTGAGCCCTGCTCTGTTGTATTGATTTTATGTTGCAACAATTTAAAACAAATAGCCTAAAAGGCAATGGTTGCAAAATAATGGTCACTCTGGAACAGACTCACAGTATGGGACAGAATGCAAAGTATTGACCAGATCTCCACTCTGAGGTGGAGTAGCTGCACTGGAAGGGGCCAGGGACTCCTGCTCCAAAAGATATCATCCACCAACTGGAAAACCACTGACAAGACCTTAGAAACTTCAGACAACCAGCAATGGAAACCTCACTTGTAGATGTTATATTCTCCAGGTGTTCAAACACGTGTCATGTATACATTTTAAAATGACTTTTTGTCCAAGTCAGACCTACCAAGTCTCTCTCAGAATTCAGTTTGACACTTCCAGCTAAGGTTTTCCACACAGTAGGGCTGATTCAACATGTAAGCATTGACTGATCTACCATGGTTTTTTTTTCCATTTCGAAAGGTAAAATAACCTAAACCACAGGAATGTTGTGTAGGGGTGCCCTGTTTCTCTATCATCAGCAGTCAAAATATTTTCCATCTAGCTGTGCTGGCATGATAAATGCTTGGCATCTTCAGAAATGTCAGTGCTAACTCTCCTTCTCAACTCTCCAAAGTACTCAGCACATCTCTTCCCAATTCTGTTAACGTTCATTTCATTAAGGTAAAAGTAATTATAGATTTGCATGCTTTACTCTTTACCTTTATTCACAATTCTAACAGCTAATATGAGGTGCCAAACCACCACTAATTGAAAATTGATTTTAGATTCAATTAAAAGGCGAGCCCAGGAGGTAAATGTACATGCACAAGCCTCATCAGCTGCCTCGTTCCCGAGTGAGCACCCCCTGAATTTCACTGACATAATCAGTGCCTACAACTGCAACAGTGGCAGCTAGAGATGGAGTCTGTAGAACGTCCATAACTAAAACTTCAGCTTTTAATTGCTAAGGAACAGGAGACACAATTAGGTATTCTCAGGTGTTACTTAACATTGTGAAAGCAACAATTTGTGATGGTCAAGCACTGCCAGACCTGGAAGATGAGCACAAACTCCCATTGGTCTGCTGCTTCAGCAATGGGAGAAGTGGCAGGAACGTGTTCATACAGTCTTAACCACCTTTCTGCTGTAAGGCTATTCTTCCCTTATATTTAAATCAATTTGCATTTAATTTCCAAATTCACATTTCCCGGCGTAGGTGTGCATTATGAGTGTTCTCTTCAGCCGTGCTTATTTTCCTTATTAACAGAATCAATACTAATAGAAACGACTGGTTACAATTTCTTAAGTAGTTTGGAGTTTTAAAGTGGGTAACTCACAAAGCAAGCAGGCTCCACATTTGGGTCCAATCCTGGGTGTTGCTGCTTTGAAAAACACATGCAACAGAAATCAACGACTGTTTGTTCAGCAACAGGGTAAATGGGAGAAGAACACGTTTACAAACAGCAGGCGAGGCTTTCAATCTGAAAAGCAAATCACATTTTCTGCTCTCTGCCTTCAAGGGCAGTGCTCATAACCACAGCACAGACAGGCAGGAAGAGTAAATTTCTCTTTTTATCAAAAAAAACAAAACAAAACAAACAAACAAAAAAAAACAAACTGGGTACCCAGACTAAGGCCCCTAATGTGAACATTTAGAGCCATTGAGTAAGGCTTTCCCTGGTGAACAATACTATTGATTTTACCTGAGAATTTACCTGTGACACTTATTTATGGATTAATGGACTACACTGCTGCCCAATCCCAAATGCTGTTCCATGCAAATGGACACAAATACCCCTCATTACCTTAAACTGGGCTCCACACAAGAGCTGCAAGCTCAGGTTCCTAAGTTGAATACAAGAGTTTGCATTTAAAGCTTATGTTTTGGCTTTTTGGTTGTTTTGTCCCCCTCCCCCCCCCCAAAAAAAAAGGCACCAAAAAAACTAATAAATGTATTTTGTAAAAAGTCAGATATTAGAGACAAATAATCACCAGACTATCAACAAGGCACTCTGGGTGCAGAGGCTGGGCCGTTCTGTCTGTCAGCACAATTAGAATCCTCATGTCTGGTACAACAGTAATTTTAGAAAGAAAACAACCCTCATGGAAAAATGTTTTGCATAAGGGCTTCCAGACTTCAAATTTTTTTAGCTTCATTCAGAAAGGTCAGTCACTGAAGGTTCTGTCTTTGTAAAGACTGATAGTTCCAGATCGTGCCTCAAAACACCTCTACTGTCTAAAGAAATTCCTTCTAATTATTTTCTCCTTTTATTATATCCAGAATCAGAACATCAGTCCAAGCTTCACTCTGCAGCCTGTATTTTATACCCCTTAGTCATCCCTTGAAGCCAACTGTAGCACCCTTCCAGCTGTCAGGGCTACAGGGAATCATTTGTGGAGACTCCAGCTCTGCACAGACCCATGAACATACCTCACGTTAGGAAGGAGGAATTTTAAGTGGCATTGTTGCATTTAGGCAGAAAATTATTGATGGCTTTGGGAACAGCTCCAGTGTGTGGTCTCAGCACTCAGAAGACCTGAAGCTGGTTCGTGCATCAGTTTGGAACGCACTGGGAAGCAGAGACTGAGAGCTCACTGCTCTAAGGCTTTGATGCCTTCGCCAGGGTTAAGGTGACTTTTGATATTGTTCAAGTGTCACAATGGGAAAGCACAAGTCACCACACTTCTGCTCTGTGCCTGAAGGAAGCTTAGGCTGGGAAGGCTTCTGGAAAACACACTCAAATATCTCCCAAATTAAATCATTAAAAAGGAACAGCAACCATTCATTTTCAGGTGGTAATTGAGTTCTGCTATGAGGTATAATGCACCTATACTGGCACAAAAAGCCAGTAAAAACCCCTGTACTACAACAGCTCAAAGATGTGATGTGAAAAACCACCATTCCAGAATGTACCCAACAAATGTAGCTCTCTGTCAGCACATGAGGTCCAGAACACAACAAATAAAATGATAGAAAAGGTTTTAGGACGGTACTGATACTTAAATATCTGAATGGTAATGGACAAACAGCTCACATAAAAGAAAATAAGATTCATATTAACAGGACCACATAGATGCACCACCTGGTGCCGTGACTAAGGTTATTTTGCCACGTGTCAAGAGAAGACTTGGCCACGTAAAGCAGGTGTCAAGGCAGTAAAATGCCCCTGGAAATCTGAACTCCACACTTGGAAGTCAGAGACTAAACAAGGTAAACAGTTTTCCAGGTTGGTGACTATATCAGTGCACTTCAGCTGCCTGAAAAATAAACACACCTGAGTTTTGCTTGGTGGGTTCGTGGTGGGGGTTTTGTGGTTTGGTAATTTTTGGGTTTGGGGTGGGGGGGGGAAGGGGTGTTTGGTTGGGTTTTTGCTTGGGGTTTTTTTGTGGG
>VXAY01002113.1:1419431-1467620 GCA_013399855.1 Oxyruncus cristatus
TTTGTTGGTGTTTTGCTTGGGTTTTTTTTGGGGGTTTTTTTTGGGGGTTTTTTTTTGGGGGTGTGGGTGGTGTTGTTTTTTTTTTTTCCCCAGGAACACAGCTTGCCAATAGAAATTCTTTTTCATGATGAGTCATTCCATAAAAGCACAGGACAAAATTATAAATGAGGTGAAAAGTAGAGAACTGGATACACCTCTGTTACCCTCAAGAACACTGTGATAAGAACGAGGTGAGGCGAGGAAAACTAAAGCAGGTTTGAGACCAACAATCAACTGTGACAAGAAAGATAATGAAATTATTTAAATGTACACAAAGCCTTTAAACCTCTTCTCTGACCTATGTGCAAAACGGGTTGATGAGTTTTCACATCTAGCAATCCAACCACTCCTATACTGGTGGGAAAAACCTGCCAGAGATGAATAATGTTAGACATGAACTATTTCAGATGAAGGGATTCATTCATCCTGCTCTCAAATTGTGGCATTAAAGGAACTCAGCAGCTGGAGATGGTCTGATGCGAAACCCACAAAGATTTAGACATACCTGTAAAAAACAGGAAAGGTGATACCATAAAAGTGAGGATTGGGGGTGGGGGGGATGATGGGAGGAATCAGAAAAACCTATCCTTGATATAGTAGATAGCAGTGGATAAAAATGGAAAGGAAGGTGGAGAGGAATGTGTTTATTGATTTGTATTTTTTACGTTCAGGTATTCATACTAAAGTCACTATTAATATCTGTGTCTCTCACTTTTACTTCAGAATCCAAGACTGGCAAGAGAACTTGGTGAAGACTGAAAAGGTAATTAAACAAATTGCAGAACACACATACGACTGGGGTGGGGAGAAACCAACAGAACAATCAGCCCTACAACTCAAAAGGCTGCTGTGGTGAGGTTACATTTGCTGGCACAGAAAGGTACATGCCTGGCATTGTCTTCAGACATTCAACCTTTCGGGAATGCTGGACACTATTTCACAGCTTCATCATCTTAGACTTGCTGCAAGAGTAATAATATGAAACTATTGAGATGATTATAATTTCACAGCACTGTATACCATGAACATAATCAGTCTCACCAGAATCACACCTATTTAGTTCCCAACTTAAACTACCTCATATCCGTGACTTGTTACATACATAGGGGACTAAATAAGGATGCCAATTCTTTTCTTGCATGCGGAAAAGCCATCCAGATGCCTATTTCTGAACAGATCTGACAAGGTGCAGCGTGGCATCTGCTCCAAAGCACCTGTCAGAGACACAAGGAGGTGCTGAAAACAGCAAAAAGCTGGAAGTAAGGAAAGACAAATGCAGGAGAAGGGGGATCGTTAATTGGTACAGGCTGGGATTAGGGAAGGCTGGCTGCTGATGGTGATAAAGCAGAGGGAAGAAGCCAGCATGGAGAATTCTCTGCACAGTAGCAAAAGGGAATAGCAAGTCAACTGCAGGAAGCTCTGCAGTGCTTCCACTGCCCCCTGCCCTCCCCTGGGAGACATGCTCCTCTCTGGAAACCAGCTGGGAGGTGGTGACAAATACGTGTCTTGTTATTACAGAATTAATGATCACCAGGAAGAAAAAACAGAAGAAGTGAACTTAAAAAGCAAAATGGTCTTTCAGCAGAGCTGCACAGGACAGGAGGGTGTATAGTCCTGTCCAGAAAGCAGGATGTGTAAGAAATTTGTGACACGGTCACAGTCACAAGGACAGTGAGTGCACTCAGTGCTGCAGGTAATGAAACTGCCTGGCATTTACCAGCTCCTGAAGACACACATTAAGTAATGTGAGACAATATCAGGTAATATAGGAAGGTAATGTTAGTCCGAGTTCCTTAAGGAAACAAGGCTTATGGGCTCCTAGTCCTCTGCAACACCTTCTGGACCTGGGCAGCCAGAATTGCACAGAGGCTTGGAGTTCCATTCCTGACAACATCCTAAAAACAGCAGCTGGAGAAAGATGAAGTGGGCTGTAAAAGGAAGGGAGGATGTTCACCCACCCCACAGTTAATAGGGAATGCCTGGCCAGCTGGGTTTAAGAGGGTCTGAGTACAGGAAACATGGGAGGTCAGTCAAGAGGTTATCAGCTCCAATCAAGGGTTATCAGCTCTAATCTTCAAGGAATGTATTGAAGACTCTCCTTAACACACACGTCAGTGCTCACTCCCATTGGAAAAGATGAACATTGAACTACTGAAATATAAAATCAGAAGCAAGTGGAGGGTAGAATTAAAATGCTTGTGATGAAAATTCTCTGCATTATTACTGGAGGTGTAGAAAACTGGGCTGATTAAGGGACTCACTCCAGTCTTCCTGTGCTGATCTGGATGGGCAACAGGTAAGAAGACACAGCCTTTTCTAATATATGAGCAGACCAATACAAGCAGAAATCCTTTACCAGTACAAGACCAACTTCTGTGAAACCACGTGTATCAGAAAGTGTTTTATTTTTAAGGGAAATACCACACCTGCAAACCCCATCATTCTGTTTCTCACTCAGAGGACATAGTGTTTTAACAGTGTTAATGACTTCTCTGACCTCTTCTTTTAAATTAACATCCTTGTACAGCTCCATCTTGGAATGAGCTCCCACATGCTCAGAGTCACAGGAGACATTGAAGGCAGTCAGTCATATAACCAGGCTTGAGCACACAGAAATGGAAAACTCAGTAAACAGAGGAATGTTTTTAAAGGGGTAAGAAAAACAAGATAATTCAAACCAACTAAGCAAAAAGTTACAGTACTTAAAATGCTCTTCAGTACTCAAACTGTTTACTTTATCTGAAAACAAAATAGCATTTGGCAAATTACTCAGGTCCTTCAATGGATGCCTCTGATAATTGCCCTGTGGTCCCCGTGTGGCACAGAAAGCTGCATACACAGCAGATTGTGCCAATTTGCAATAAGCTCATTTCTACAAAAATAGAACAAATTCCCAATTTTCAAGAAGGAAATGTACTATCAGAAACATGGCTTAAAAGGGCATAATAGCTCATGCTAAGAAAGCTGCGTGCCCTAATGTACTTATTTCCCAGAGTGGTGCTCTCATACCCATGATGCAAAATTTAATTCTAGCCTCTACCTGCCTTTTTGTGGAAATGATGTACTCTGTTATTTGCCTAGACCAGCTTGGCCCCATCCATTTCCCCCAATAATGCACAGATAACAGGGATGTCAACATGGACTTACCTGGAGCAGTGCTCACACAGAACTCAATTTTCAAATATTCCTAATCTTCCAAGACTAGTTTTCCCTAATGCCTAGTGAGGGTTTCACAATCATTATTTCCCCCCTATACAATTTATTTGGCTGGGATCAGACAAACTGTTGGAGTGAAATGATGAAGAAAGGCAGTTTTAGCAGAATGCAGTCCTTGGGTTCTCTGTTGCTTGTGTTTTTCAAACAACCCAACACCTGGAACACTGAGTTAGTCATGGGTTTAATATATTCCCTGTTAAGAATTTCCCATTTAAAAATACTTCGAATTCAGACTTGCATTTGAAATGCAACAAATTATAATTTGGCTACTGTCACATTTCAGTATCCTATTGACAGCACCGTTTATAACTTCTGAGGATGTTCTCCCATAGATTTTGGGACAAAGACTTTGGCTCCAGTTCCAGTCAGAGCTTGGCACACCAGTTCTAATTTCCCTTTTTATTTATGTGGAACATGCCTGACTTCTGTGAGGGATGAGTAAGTATGGAGAGCACCTGACTTGCCAAACATTATGCAGGAAGCCTGAGATGTAATTGGGGTCTTTAAAGTTCTGAGCTATTAGCATAATGAGTGCATTGCCCTTTTACAGCAAGCTACAGGTATAGCTTCAGTGTCCCTGTAGATTTATTCCTGAATATTAGAAACAATAGGCAAAGGAAGGCAGAGCCAAGCTCACAAAAAGTACACTAGGCAAGAAAGAGGCATAAGTGAGTTTTATGAGCAGTAGAATCCAAACCAGTTGGACAGATTGTTCTGTATAGCACTGGCAGGGCAGCAGAAATTGCTTCTCTGACATACAGGTATAAACAGGATCTTTTATGTTAGATAAACGAGATTTAAAAATAAATGCTGGTCTTCAACTCTGCAGCCCCATTCACCTGCAGTGCCTGCTCACCACGGGCTGACAGAAATTGCTTTTAGCTGAGAGTGCAGCTCCTCTAATCTCTGAGCGTGACTGACCTTCATGGGCAGCCTTTCACTGCACGTGCTGTCTCTCATCATGGGCCACACAGAGCCTCCTGAACCCTGAATCAAGCCAGGATTGTCAAAGTAGGAGAGCTGTCACCCACACAAATCACTATTCCACCTGCTCACCACAGTCAGGGTTTCCCGCTCCGTGCGTTGATTGCACTGAATAATGTCACATAATAATAATTAAAAAAACCCAAACCAACCAAACTTAGATTTCCCAAGCCATTTAAGGCATTTATCGGTTGGTAATTCCAGTTTAAATTAATGGGAGCAGTGCATCTTAATCCTCCAGAGTTATCTTTGAGAATGTCAGAACAAATCCATGAAATCAAAATGCTCTTTCTGCAAAATCGGAATAATTTTTAAAAGACCAAAGCAGTGAGAGACTGTCAATAACATGTTCTGCATTCCTCATGTACGGTACATTTTTCTCCCGTAGGTACAACCAAGCCCTTTCTCAGCAGTGGGCACCTCACTTCAAAGGGGGAAGGTTTGTCACACTCCAAAATAAGAACCAAGAAGCCTCCTTTGCTCAATTACTGCATGTAACTGCAACCACATGTTAGCCCAGCATGGTAGGGGCTTAGCTGGATGTCTAGAATCTCTACAGAAAAGTTCTTGTTCTGAAAAAAAAAAGTAAAAAAAGAATTTGAAAGGAAAACTGATCACTTTGCTGTCCCCTCGCTTTGAAGTCACCAAGGAATAAGATGAGGGCAAGTAAAAACTTCACCAAGTAAAAACCTTAAGAGACACAACGTTCTTACTCAGGCCCTGAACAAGAGCTGAGCTGAAGAGGAAGGCAGTAATTTTGATAGCACAGTTGCCTCCCAGAGGCAGAAAGTCTATGACATTTGTGTCACAGAGCCTGGTTTCCCCCAAATGCAGGAAGACAAAGCTCCCCGGGGAAGAGCAGAGCTGGGCAAGACAGGAGAAGGAAGAAGGGCAGCCCACAGAGGCAGTTCCAGACTTCACACCGACTATTTTAGGGTTTCCAGGTGACCCCTTGAAAACCAACTGTAGTGAATGAAAGAAGTTACTGGGTATTGGAGCAGGGAGTTCAACACAGCCCCAACTTCAAGCAGCGTAAGACCGAGGGTGAAACACTTGTCATTACTGGAACTTCTTGCAGCAGCAGACACACTCAGAGCTGCTCACCTCCACGGCCTCTTTAGCACCACACTCATCCAATTGTTTTGTCAGCTCAGCTTTTGCACCAACACAAAAGTTTGATAGAGAAGAAATGGATTGCACGTAGCTTTAATGAGATAGAGCATTACCATGTGCATGAATAAAACTGCTCCATCACCTTGTGTTCATTAATACACCTTAGAGGCTAAACAAAACTCCTTAGGCTGAAACACACTTACTTTAAATCAACTTGGAGTAAATTGCACAGAGGTCTTAACACATCATAAGATACTGGCTGTGAGATATCAGGGGAGCTCCAGCAGCCACAACCCTTTTGCTCTCCCAGAAATGCACAGTGTTACTCCGCTTAAAGGAAAGTTGAGAAGCAGCCTAGATTAATGATGCAGAGCTAATTAAAGAGGTAAATAATTGTGGTGATGTATCCCTGAACAAAAGAGGCAAAATAGAATGCAGTACGAAATAAGAGGAAATACAGGGGTTTGATTAAACTACATTTCTCAAGGTAGGTAGGACTATAAAATGCCAAATATTATATTAATGCAGAGTAGGTTTATTAGACGAGTAAATTATAGCTGAACATAAATCAGATCAAGGGTTTGTTTTCTGCAGCCAATACTATTATACTTAATACTTTTAGCTTACTGTTTGAGGGGGGAAAAAAGTTGACCACAACTAATTAGAAGACTCCATTGTCCTACAGGGATGAGATATCTGGGGTGAAGAAGGCACCTCAGTAGAATTCAGGAAAAGGGCTTGATCCATCTCCTGAAGCAACACACAGGTTGCTGTTAATTGTTTCAATTATTAATGTGGTTTTGAAGTAAGAATTTCCCACCCAAATTAGGGGAAGGACCAAAAGAGCCTCAGGTGCTCTGTCCCCCCACCCCACCCCACATTTACAAAGGCAGAGGAAAACAAAGCTCTGTACTGCCAAGGCTCCTTTGCACACAG
Source organism: Oxyruncus cristatus (assembly GCA_013399855.1). NCBI lineage: Eukaryota > Metazoa > Chordata > Aves > Passeriformes > Cotingidae > Oxyruncus > Oxyruncus cristatus. The sequence goes on from VXAY01002113.1 coordinate 1,425,720, forward strand.
GTAAACAGGCTCAGCCACTCCCTATAAAAACAGGAAATTCATCCATCATATACCAGAGTATCCAGCAGTGTAACCCAAAGATCTCGGTGTGCTGGTTAGAAATCTATTAATCAAATATTACAACAACCTTAGTTCTTAACATTACATCAACCCTAACTCAACAGCATCACCATGGTTACACTTATTCCATTTTAGCCTTGCAGGTGCCTTATCAAGATGTACCAACACAATCTCAGCATTCATTCTGTGTACATTCCAGACAAATAATCTACCTACCATACCTCCTCAGTTAACACAAGGCCACAATCTCTACTCCTTAATTAACACAGGCCCACAATACCATCTTCTGTGTCAAAAAGCAAGCTATTGTACATCCTCTCTCCCATAGTCCAATCCCCAATACAAAACAGCAAAGCTCCTAATTAGCTGCCCATCTTAGGGAGCTGCTTCCATCAATTCACGTTCCTGTATTGCTAAGAACCATTTTTTTCACCATCAGCAGGACCATTCAAGTCATAAAAACATCCACAACACCCCAGAGAACGAAAACTTATCAGAGCTTTGTCAAACAGGTAAAGCTGAAGACACGGTTGGAAAAGTTATTTTAAAGTGACTAAAATAGCTTTCAAACAGCACTAATAAGGGTCTAATCCTAACTGAAGCATCACCTCTATGCGTAAAGAGGCCCTTAATTATGTAATCTACCAAAGATGGGACAAACTCTCAGACAGTTCAAGCAGACTTTGGTGATTTGATAACTTTCAGTTGATTTCTTTTGTGGCTTTACACAGAAATTCACTAAAACACATAGTTTAAAATTGTCAGCATGACTAAAAAGGAGATCCTTGGCTTCAGGATTATTGGGTATCCCAATACCTTTCAGACTAACCACCCACTCCCCCCAACATTCCTGCCTTTGCACTCCTGTTGCTCTTCACTTGACATATTTCTCTGCAATGTTTCATCTCCTTGTGACTGTGAATCAGAACGTTCATTATCTGATGATTAAGTTCATAAACACTGATTCAGTCTCTCTTGCTTCATTAAGCTGGTCTGTTTTGCTCCTGATTTATTCTACGTCTGCCTGAGACTTCACCTGCATCTCCTGCTCTCAGGCTTCCACAAGTGCTGTACAGGAGGGATGTATCATGTTTGAGTTTTGCAGTTGAAATGTGTCCTGAATACGTTCTGTAACCCGACTGGGACTAAACAACTACACACCCTAATCTGAGCAGAGTCCCGGAACTTCAGTGAGCTAAATAAAGCTGAAATAACGCAGAAACACAACGTTTTATTTGATCCTAATCTTTTTATTCTCAGGAATTATGTTTATTGACTTACTCCTGGTTGGCAGTGCTGATAAAAAGGACGGGACATCCCCCTGATCTGACAACTGCAGGGCCCAGATTGGGATGTCTGTCCCCAGGGTTGCTGCTCTGGATTTGATCTGCCACAGCTGATAGCAGAAGCAAGGCTTGAAACGGACAATTTTCCAGCAATAAGGAAAGGATTACAAGACAAACTACCCTATAAAGCAGCAGGGGAAAAAAAAAAAACAACAAAAAAAGTATAGAAATTGAAACGAGCAATAGGAGTTCCGCTGCATTACAAGTATCGGTAAATTAAGGCTTCCAATAAAAAGCTCAACCCAAGGAGTGTTATTTATCAGGGAACATCTGTTTGGCTGACCACTATCTGTGCTAGTGCTGCCTGACATGAATACTTATAGAAAGGAACACAGCCTGGCTCGGCACCAGAACAATGTCTATTAGTGTGCTCCTAGGAATGAGTGAATATATCCCTCACACTGTACTGGGTAGAACGCCTGAATTTCTCTAACACCAGTCTTCTTTCACCATTTCATCCCTGTACTTCAGCCCAGAAACACTCCCCAACTTCATATTTTAGGTACCTTGTAATATTTTGGCCTAATCTGGCTCCTAATTCTTTTATCACTTTTCATCCAGCTTCCCTGATAACTACATAATTCCATTTAAAGCCTTTGGCAAAAACATATCAACATTCTACATCCAACTTGGTCTTTGGTAGCCTATACCTGGAACCTACAATACTACCAAGTTGCCAGAGGATTAAGGACTTACATCCATGACTAAGTTCAGCAGTCCATGTACAAGACTGTTGGAAAACAGGTGTAAAGAGAGTGCACATTGTCCTAAACGGGAGGGAAAATACTTCAAAACTAAATATCACCAGACTGTAAGATGGATCACTCTGTTCTACATGTCAGAAGGAAACTGGAAATAGGGGTTTGTTACTCCAGAGTCAGCCTAGAGGGAATAGCCTACGTTTGAATGTGGACTGAAGTTTCCAATTCCCAGTGCTGGAAATCACAGGATATCACTGATTACACAGAGTTTCACTGCTCAGGACTTCAGCTTTGGTACATTCCTCAACTTCTCTTAGACTTTAGACAACTGAATCCCAAACAATCACAGTTGATTATCTGACCCAAAGTTTTATTTGACCCTAACCTAAATATAACCATTCAATTACTTTTTTTTTTTCCTAAATACACATTTCAAAGGAACATCACTACGAACTTAAGGAACTGCGGGGAAAAAAAAAATTATGCCAGAATCAGCTGAACCAATCAAACATTCAATTCTTTAATTCAAAATGACCAACATTTTTGCAAGCATAAGCAGGTTAATGAAAAATATCCTCCTCTGTCAGAACTGCTCAGGAGGAAGTAATTCAGAGCCATTTCCACTCGTGGTAATACATAACCAAAAATCAACTGGTATGGATTTCCTCTTGTCCAGTAAGAGTTGAGCTCACGCTATTCTGTTAGTGGAATCACAGTCTTCACTGACAGTTATTTTAACAAACTTGCATTCCTGTGGACACCTATTTATCTCAGTTATTTTGGCCTCGAATATGTGCCATTGCACTGCTTCAGCTGGTACTAAACCTTTTAAATCACATCATAAACCAACTCCACTTATTTATGAACTTGTCACGTATTAATTAGATGCCTTCAGTATAATCATTTTTACTAGTAATTTAAGAGCACAGGTAGAGGCCCATCTTCAATGATGTTTTTATCACCTATTTAACATCATAAACTTTTGAAAGTCATGCAAATTAACAACTGTCCCTTCTCATGTACACGTGAAGTTATTGTTGCTATATGGAAGTTAAACAAACTGCTACCTCACTAAGTAGGTTAAGCATGGACATGGATCCTTCTAGACTATTTTTTCCACTGGCTTCATACATTCACAGGAACTAGAGGGTTTATTTACAAAGCACCTCACAAGATAGATTCTAAACCTCAGCTATTTTGACTATGTGTTACCCTAAGGTTAAGTATTTTAATTGAAACAAAAGGGGAAAAAAAAATCTGCCACTATAACCACACTCAGGACTCCAACACACCTAGAAGGCTTTGGGGGAGCCTCCTACTTGCAAAACACAGGAATATGGAAAAAGGGAACAAACTTCCAAGCCTACATGCTACAAAATACTTGGGCATCAGTTGTGTTACAGCTTGGCAGCGTCACCCTTGAGACCAGATTCACACATTGCTTTAGTCATGGCAATAGTTCCAGCTGAAATCAATGGGAATGGCAGCATTTCCTCTCAGGATTAAGTCAGGCAGACTCCTTGCCTTGGCCTTACAGTCCTGTTATCCTCAGTCTTGTGGAATTATTTATGTCAGTTTAAAAACAATACTAAGTGCAGCAGAACGATAACACTGTTCCATAAATGAGGGTATGAAGCACAGGGCAGTACAGATCTATCCCAAGCCATCAGAACTGTTCTATCTTCTGTGGATGATAATTCCTTTTATGTGTCCTGATGGCAGGATCAGACTATTAACTTCTGCCATCTGTGTGTAGCTTGTTCCTTATCACAGAATTTTGACTACAGACTGTAAACCTCTGACTCAGTGGGTAATACCTGCTGGACTGTGTTGGCAGAGACACTAAATGCCTTTCCCTCTCTGTATATGCAATGGGGTCAAATTGCATTAAAACCCTCAAACTCTGCCAGACTAATGACTCTCCTTTTTTAATACAGAGCAAGGTAATATTTTATGTATTTTCATGGACAGTATGCGAAGGTAATTTAAGCTACTCCAGGGACCAGGTAAAATTATTCTCATTTCCACTTGGCACAGCTCAGCTGAGAGGGGTCCTTATGCAGCCTTCTTCCATAAATCCTTAAGAACCATACATCCAAGCCTCAGGTTAAGTCAAAGAGCTTTTTTTTTTTCCCCCTCCAAAAATACTTGTTAATCCTTGACTCTTTTATGGCACAGTTCCTAAATCTGAGGCCTTCTAAGCTTGTAATCTCAGATTTACCAGCCTACTGAAGGAGTATCACAACAGCCACTACAACAGATCATATACTAACACCCCTTTAAAAGCAGCAAAAAAAGTTTAAGCATCTTTTCCTGCAAGTTTCAGGCAGAGCCATTCCTTCCTTCAGGTGCAGTTCCTATCCAAATGCTTTTCTGCATTTTGGCCCCAACCAACAAATCCCACCACACCATCCGGGGACCTCCGCTGGGTTTCTTTAATGTTGAACCCTACAGGGTGCTAAACAGAGTCTCAAGTGTTAAATGAATTGAAAATCACCTGGACTAACTGCAAAAGGACTGGTAGTGATGGGAAAGCCCCAGTCCGAGTTCCACAGGTCACCTGCACAGGCAGGACAAATTCCCCACCTCAGCTCGGTTTGGGCAGCCTGACCCACAGTCAGGAAGGTCTCGAGCCATGATCATTACAACACCCAGCGGGCAGAAGCCAACACTGGTCCCAAGGGAGAGCTCCAACCAGCAGGAATCCTGCACATTACCTGCCCTGTCATTCCCAGCAAGACTGGCCATCTGTCTCAGGGACCACAGCGCCGAGCGGGGCCAGGCGAGCCCGTCCGGCACCCTCGCCTTCACACCTCAGAAGGCCCAGGATGCATTAGGCTCAGTCATAAACCTGCTGCTTGTCACAGCTCTGGAGGACTGTGCCAGCATAACTGATGCTTTCCTTTAGCTTATTGTGTTGGTTAAAATCAGAGCTCATTTCTAGCTCCTCCAAAATTAACTTCGATGACAGCGTGGCATTTCTAACCGGAGAGTATTTAGTGTCTCTCTCAAAATCTCCCCTGACTTCCTGAAAGGCTTCATACTTCACATTAAACTAAAAATCAATGAATTTATTTTTTTTAGATTACTACTTCAAAGGCAAGTAATACTCCAGTAACTTAGATGAGGTGGAACCAATGGGATCTCAAACAGAAGCAAAGGAAGCAGAGTTTGGCCCACAGTTAAAATTAGGCAAGGTTAATAAAACTCAGCTCTGACTTGGCCATCTATTCAGGGAGCTGTGACAATGCATCAACTCATTTAGAGCTCAGTACTGCAGGGCTCTCTGTGTCGAGGTATATGAAGTCAGTGGGAGGTGAAAATATTTAGTAGCTCAAACATATGCAGTCTGTCAGCACTGAGCTGTGCAGGCTTCTCAGCTGGGGACTAGCAAGGACCTCCAAGATGCAGACATAGCAGATTTCTCCTTGATGAGGTTGAAATTACATTCAACCTCTTCCCCTCTCTCTACCAGGTTACATCCTTACTTCAGAAGGAAGCATTCCAGCAGTCCAATCTACAACCTGTTTTAGCCACGGTGTAACATAGGAACTCTTCTCACTTTTGCTGTTTTGCTATCTGTAGCAGTGTCTGGAATGACCCCAAATGAAAATCCAGTTCCAGCAGCTATCACTTCAACAGGAGGCACAAAGGTTGCATTTAACTCTCCTTTACCCTCTCTCAAGTCAAGTGAGCTTCCTAATCATTTAAGTGATAATTAAACCCAGGTAGAGCAAGCAGGTAATTTCCCAGGCAATCCAACCTTAGTGTCAAATTAAGTAGCCTCCTCATCGTTGTGCATATTTGTCGGGATGTTAATGATTCATTTGAAGACAGTGTGAAATGGCTTCACTCCAGTGGCTGATTCCTGTGGCTCTTACTCTCACCACTGAAATCAGCACGTGCCATTTCAGTATCTTTCATATTACTCAGAGGTCACGTCTGTGCACTCAGAGACACCAGAAGATACTTCTAAAATCCCTAAGTCTTTACGTAAATTTATTTTCTTCCACCATTTCCTGCTGGTTCCCTTCAGGACACGTATGGAAGTGTCAAAGTGTTTGTGGTTCAAGGTATCTTCAGCCTGGTCCACGTGGGCAACAACTTCACATCAGAAGACATTTGTTTCTTCCAACTTCTTCTACCCTATGTATTGAAATTTTTTAAGAAAATAGGTAGAAGGGGGAAAGAACAAGAAGGAAAAACTTCCTTCTGGCTTCAATCCCTCTGAACTTTTGTGAAGCACACAGTAGGAGCAGTGGCCTACCTGAGAAAACAATAGATCAAATTCCTCCATTTCCTTGATGAATGGCCAATAACTGGTGAGTCAAACCCAGAGACTGTACCAGCATTAAATTAAACCTGAAGGACACTACAGGACTTGGGTCACACCATAAATCAGGGGGGGAGAAAAAAAAAATCATTCTTTGCTCCACTCAGATTTGGATTTACATAGGAGCCAAGTTTTACAAGGGAGCTGACCTTGTCTTCTATCAAGACAACATCTGCCCTCCTACCAATAGATCCAGAAGCTCAAAGCAGGAATTGATCTTCTGTAGTTCTGGGTATTATGTCAATCTGTCTGGAAGAAGGGTAAAAGGTTTTCTCCTATTCCTTCTTAAAACAAACATTCTTAAATCATACGAAGAAGTTTCCAACAATTAATAGCCAGTCAATTTTCAGTCTTATACCTGAACTAGTGAATAAGGCAAAGCAAACTTTGATTAGGACTCAATCAATAGGGTGGGCACAGCATAGAAAAGGAGTGGAGCTCGTCTCTAGTTCGGCTTAGAGGGCCTGTTATTTGAAGTTGTCTTTCAGATAAACCCTTCTTAGCAGGCTCAAATCTAAAGCCTGTTTTATTTCTCATCCCTCAAAGACTAGGTGACCCAGTCTAAAGTTTCCAAAACTTTTCATTGTTTGTGAGCCTTTGATTCAAGGCACATTGACCAAGTCTTCAAAACTACTAAAACAGCTACAGCCAAAAATGAAGTGGTTTTACAAATATGAGATCTCAACTATTCTCTTGAATTCCTGAAGGCTCCAAGCCAGTCAGCTTCTCACGTGGTACAAATGCAATGTGTGATAGAAAGACTTCAGAGTAGTGAACATCCTTCCATTTGTCAGATTAAGGGCATTCCTAAGAGGATTTGCTAGATAAATTAATTCTGAGCGATCACCTCTGGGCTGCTGTAATGGGCTTAAGGAAAGATTTTTTTTTTAATGTTTTGTCCTTTTCATAGAAATTATTTAATCAGTAGCTATTGCCAGCTGTGTTGAGATCCAGTCAAACTGTCTAAAAATTACCATGGCTTCCTTATTTTATATAACGTCAGTCTTAAAAGCTCAAAAAGCACGGCATGCACAGCTCACCTGCAGGTGGCCTGTGGTACATTCTGCACTACCCCCTTTTCATAAAAGAAATAATCAAATTTTCAGTCTTCATGAAAGCACCAGTCTGCCTCATTTTTCCCAGCTGTCGTTTGGAAACACCAAAAGGGCTGAATGACAAACGTTACAAGTCCCTGACCCACCAGACTTTGACAGCAGTTTGATAATATTTTCTCTTTAATCTCACCTCCTGGCAAAAGGTGAACACATTCAGACATTTGTTTCACTATTCTGATCCTGCTGCACCAGCAGCCAAGCCTGCCTTGCACTCTCTTCTGCACATCCACGTACATCAATAGAGAGAAGCAGCTCACCAGGAAAAAAGGTATATTTAGAAATATTTCCCACCCCCTTCCTCAAGATGTCCTGAAATACTGTAACTTATGCTCAACCAAAGAAGCACCTAACAAGACAGGCTGGAACCTCCATGAAGGTGCATCAGTGTGCAGTGTTTTAGAGGCACTGGGAATATTTTCGTGTCAATAATCTCCTAATCTACATCCTGCCCCAGAAGTTCTTAGCTCCAGTCTGTCATGGTTACTGACAGCAATCCTCAGGTTAAGTACAACTGGGAAGAGGACATTCACACTTGGAGGGCTGTGGAAAAGAAAAAGAACGATCCTACTGAGATTTTTTTTTTCCCCTGCAGAAATGGACATCTGCAAACAACCTACAGCAAACACAGTCCAATAGCTTTCTGCTTCTGTTGTCCATCCCAGGTCAAAATGACACAGAACTATCTCCTTAAATGGCACATGGTAAGGGCAGAAAAAAACTTCTAAGAAGCCAGAACTGCTTCAGGCACCGAGTTTGGATTTCTCAAGACACAAGCCTCATAAAAGTCTTTGATCTACACCTTAAGTACCTCAGATGTAACAATAGATCTGTGCTCAGTGCAAAGTCCTAAACCAGAGTGTAACATAGACTGAATTTAGGAATCCTTGACAGCAGCGCCATGGTAACCATGCTTCTGAAGGCAAAATAACACCAACAAATTCAGCTGTAAGGGCCAATAAAATAATAAACCAGAGAATCTTGAGTAAATCACACACCAAACCTGAACTATTGAAATTAGACACTGTACCAAGGAATGGCATTCAGATACATAACTGGAAAGGCCCAAGAGAAAAGGGGCAGAGAGCTGAGGGAGCTTGGATTAGAGTATAATAAGAAAGGCAATATTCAAAAAGGAAATTTTAATCTAAAGGGGGAAACACAATCTGTGTTTATGGCACATCTTCACATCCTAGAGAATGCTGTGTTAGTATTTAATAAAAAAAGTATGCAGTACATAAAGACACTGTTGTATGATAAGTAGATAGAGAAAACAGCCATAATATTCTAGTTTCTATTACTGTTATTCTGGGAGGAATATTTCCACATGCAATTAACTCTGTTTGCAATATACCAGAGACAAACAAAGGTAAATTGAAAAAACCCAATTAAACTAAAGAACCACAAAGGGCACATTCAGTGACCAATAAATAACACAAAGTACTGCTGCAGTAGGTTGATGAGCATTGCTGGGTATCAAATGTTGAAGGGAATTCCTGGAATAACAACAGAGGGGAGATAGAACACTTAATTCATTAGGGGGTTGTGGATGTGACAAGCAAGGGTGTCAGGGCAGCCTCATGGCACAAGTATTGGCTTTTTAGATGAGGTGCGTTGAGGGCAAGAATCCCACATTCCACAGGTTATTGCAGATTCATTTCTCAGCTGAACAGGAGGGACACAATTGCACTCTTATCCTGCCTCCTGCACTGCACTACCAGTCTCTGCTGGATTCACTGCAGCCGCCTCCATCACCCACTTTGATTTCAGTTCAAACAAGCATTTTTGTGTTTTCCCTCACATTCTTTCTCATCCCAAGGGGGAGGTCTGAAAAAATTCCAACAACATGCCATTGTGTGCCTTCTTTCCTTTATTGCAACGCTCGCAAGCAGGTTTACAACAGCTCGATACAGAACACAGGGACAACACAGGTGTTATTTCCTTACTTGCAGAGTTCTTCCTGAGCATTCCCTGACCAAAACTTGCAGCATGCAAGCAGGCAAACAGGAAATTTGTTCCCTCCCGACTGCAAGGTGCACACTGCTCAGCAGTTTCAGCTCACAGACCTTTTCAGTTTTATTTCTGTCAACAGACCAAACCCTGTTTTCAGCATGAGGATGAGGCTTAGGACACTGAGTTTCTTTCAGTCACCTGAGTCTGAAATATTTTCTTTTTGAGCCTTAACAGCAATAACTCCAAACTACGTATATAGCTAAAGCAAAACAGAAAAAAAAATCTGGCAATTGCAAAGCTATTCCAACAGAGCAGCTTTCAAGTTCAGCAACAGCTCAGTGATGTCCATCTTGGTGGTTCCACAACAGTTTTTTGCAGTGGTGGGGGCTGTCAAATACAAACCCCCTCTGTGTGAGCCTTTGAGTGCACTGGTACATGCCTGGAGCTGCAGAGGTACTGCAGTCACCAATTAAATGTACACATCTGTCTTGGGGACCAAAATAATTGTGTGCCAGCACCACCAGAGACTCTCCAGCTAAAGAAAAACCTGTGTCTGGTCTCAGTAGCTCGTCAGACTTTACATCTCCTTACAGGTGAAACAACTACAAAGCAACACAGTTGAACTTGTTTTAAAAACACAATTATGAAGCCAACTAGCAGGGCCTCTACCTTCTGAATCTAACCCATGTGTCAAGGCATGTATTTACAGTAGTTTGCCTTCATATTTTTACCTGCATAATGTTGCATTACTGAAACATATGGCATTGACTTGATTTGTTTGAATTATATGTCTCAGTCATTGTGAAGACCGACATCTACTGTTAAAATGTACTTTAAGATGTATTTTAGTTGTTCTATCTCAGTAGGTTGTTGGGGGCTCTTTTTTTTTTTTTTGGAATCCTGGTCAAGAGGCTGTGCAGGCAGGTAACTGCCTGTGCAACTTATTTTGGAAACATTTATGTAACTGAGTAATAAAGAGGAGTCACAGAGCAAGGGAATATTTCAAACCATGTGAGTGGCAAGGGCCACCACTCTTTTGGAATGTTTTCTCCCAAATCAAAACTCCCACGGGTTCCAAGAACTCCAAGATGGTCTCTAATGGGTTACAGTCAAAACAATTTCTTAGCCTTCCTAGGTATTATTTGCTATATTAATTTGCGATATTAATTAAATTTAGACACATAACTGAAGTCAGACATTTCTAAGAACGTAGGCAAAGTTAATGAGAAAAATCTCAAACTGAATTCTGTGGGCTTTAAATGGCACAACAGCTTTGAAAGTACAACAAGATCTCTTTCTGTAACAAACCCTAGATCCTTCTATTATCAGAACTGGAAGTTAAAAGAAAAAATACAAACAGCAATAAAGGCATTTTGGCTCTTGAAGGAAAAACGTACAAGCACATCACAGCCTGTTTGGAGTGCTTAACTAACAGGGACAGAGCAGATTAATTTCTATTTACTCTGCTCAGCATTGGGTCAGCCCCACCTGTTGTATTATCTTGGCTTTATTTTGGGGTCGAGGCATTTCTGCAACATCTTCTTTCTTTTCATCCTGCACAGGCTGGGTGTGTTGGAATATTTCTACAACAAATATAATCATAATATAAGGTCATGTTTTCTGAGTCTCTTGGTTAGTAGTGAATGGTTTTTCCTTAAAGAGGATGTACATAATTTACAGAGCAAGCCTTGTTCAAAGCCTGTTGTCTTCAGCAGCCAACTTGAGCCTGATCAGACAAGCAATTTGAAGTGGGATTTCATGTGACACTGCAGTTGCTTTGCTCAGTAAAATAAACAAAACTGCCTTATGGAAAACACAAGCTGCACATACAAAGAGAGAAAGCAAAAGGAAGATCTAGTTCAGTAAGAAGCCTTAGCACCAAACCTTCAGGTTGGGCTGCTCCACAACAGGAACACAGCCTTGCCAGAAAACACTTAGCATGGAGTCAGGTTTTTCAGATGCACTCAACACCATTGGTAATATAAAATGCCACTTACTAACTATATCCACTCCACCCAAAACACTCTTTGCATACAACAGTCTGAAATTATGTCACTCTCAGCCTGTTTCCCTGTTCCTCTTTCTGTGCCGGCGTTTTATCTTTCGAGTTCTTCGGAGCAGAACATTTTACACACGTCTATATTTGTAACATGCTTAGCTCAAGAGGCCACCTGTCCTTTTTGGTGTATGGTATCCTCAGAATTACCCGGGAAAATATGGCATGTGAGCCACCACATGCACACAATATGGCACTCCCTAACTCTTTCTGTGCAGAAATAAGAAAACCAGCTACACTTACCAAACACAGCATTTTTCCTTTCTGTGAGATACTGGTTTGGGAGGTAAAATACAACCAGAATTACTTGTTTTCTTGTATTGTGTGTTTGGTTTTTTTGTTGTCTTCCTGCTACTGGAGGCAGCTGACTCTTGAAAACATACAAAGATACCATATATTTTGTTTCAGCCATTGAGGTGCAAAATACCGTCTTCAATGCATGAAGAAACACCAAATAACTTTTTGTGAGTTTAAGCTAATATGATGAGTAGTGGAATACTCATTCAAGTCTAAAATATGATGTTCTGGGAGAGGGAAATATTCCAGTCAGCTTTACAATACACTCTTTTTCCCAAGGTCTTAAACTCTGTTTCCCAACACAAATCCTCAGAACAGCGAGTTCACCACAGCTTTTCTCCATACTCTTGCATTTTACTTGGGTATCCTGGAAAGCTGCACACCATTTAAATGTTTTAGAGGCTTACACAGTCATACTGACACACTGGCCTTGCAATGTCCCCTGCCTCGAGGAGGGTGAGAGCTCTGTGATCTGGCATGTGTGACTCTTACAACAAGCCTGGTAGGAATTCAGTCATTTTGAAGCTAACAGCAAATCCCCAGATCCCTTCATTACCCTGGATGATCCCTGGCTTGGATAACTACATTCACCTGAAGGGACATCCCTCCCCTGCAGTTTCAGTAGGATTCTGCTTTCTCCTCCCTTTATCTCCTGAACTATCCTTTGCCTGCCCTCTTACCCTGAGGACCACAGCATTTCAGTGAAACTGGAAAAGCTCTTCTCTACTTGCCGACACACATCCCCTACAAGTCTTTACAGATGTTTCCTTTCTCACTATGCCAAGTTTTAACCTGTTCTTGCCATTAATCCTCTGCACAGCTCTGCACCACCAATATTTCATTCAGCAGCAGCCAACTCTTCTTCTGTGTCTCCTCCTCGTTTTCCTTTACCTCTCTATCAGAATTCCTCACCAAGCATCCAGCATATTTACATTCTCCCTTAAAAATCCATTTCTTTTTGTTAGCTTTCCCTTTGGACATCCAGCTCCACAAGGTCTATTCCTAATCTCTTACCACATCTGAAAAGCCACCAGAATTCAGGGAAGTCACCTGTGATTGAGTGTAACTCTCACAGTTCAGGGAAGAACCCAGCTGGGCTGAAGGGGGTACCAGCAAAGGGCATTCATGTTCTTTTGATACTGGAGTACAAGGAGGAAACTGGGCAGAGAACCTTTTTAATCCGCTAAGTAGGAACTATGCAGCCCTAGGGACCCTGTCCTGGCAGGACTCAGAAAAGCCAAAGAAGGAATCTAGTTCAGCTGTGAAATGAGGTAATCCTGTCCTTAGCACAACCTGAGATTTTCTGCTGTTTTGAGAACAATGAAAATCAGTGTGTCTAAGCTACCATACGAAGAAGGCTGCACAGAGATTATATTATTTCCATTTGTTTTCTTTTGTTTCTGCTAACAGCACTTCAGAGAACTGCTAAAGCCTATGTAGTGACTTCAAAGGGTACCAGTTTTCCTTATGCATTTGTTTTGTTGAGGTTTTCTGTTTGGTTATATCTGTTTGTTTTTACATTTTCACCTTGTTTTCAGGGGCACAAGTAGCATAAATCCCCATGAAAACCACGGTAAGGCTGAGAAGTGCTTTAGGCATCACCTAAAACAAAGGAACCACAATTCTTTAGTAACAGCAAAGATATTAAACTTGCTCTGGGTTGAAGAATGTGATTCACTTACCACCACCTTCCTCCTATCAAAACAGCCCTGAGTCACCACGCAGCACAAAGATATTTACAATGCATAAAGGGATTTGTTCTGTTGTTTTGCTCTTATCATCCAAATGTTATGAAGCAGCTGAGCTCCAGGCAGGGGAAAGGTGCCCCATCAGAGCTGGGAGGTTCATGTTATTGGAGAAGCAGACATGGAAAAATTAATTTAACAGCGTAGAGAAAGAGTCACGTGTAGCAACATCAACATGCAAGGGTGAAAAAACCACACACGCACTTGAGGAATTAAATTGTGAAGTTTCTCAGGTTCAGGGCAAGCCTGCCCGTGGTAGATTTTGGCTTATCACAACCCAGCTGTGCTCCTCCAAAGGAAGAGGAGCTGGTACCTCCCTGTCCTCTTACACCACCTTAAACCCTGCTGCCCGTGGAGCAGCACAAAGCCCTGGCTGAGGCTCCTCATAGCACAGGTGAACCAGTAATAAAGCACAAAGCTATCACAGCTGCAGGAGAATCAATAACAAGTTATTCTGAACAACAACTCCCAACTTGTAGTCTGGGAAACCATTTCGTTGCACGGCCATCATCTTTTCTAGTCCTTCAGCCAACATTCACTGATTTTTTCCACCACTGTTTATGGACGAACACAGGATATTAACCAGCAAACTGCTCTTCAAGAAACCTTGACGAGGTTCAAACAAGAATTAGCTTCCAGTTTAAGCTTGGACTGCACAGCTGAGCTGCTGCTTCCCCTCCTTTTAATGACTGATTTGCTGCACCTGAAGGTTGAGGCACCTTGCCCTTTCTTACATGGAGAGAGAACAGGAACCTGTCCGCTCACACGTCAGAGGAGTTTGTATCAAAGATGCTACACCAGGACAGAGTTGCTCACTGAGTAGATGTGCCTCTTGTAGATTTATTTAAAAAAAAAAAATTAGCACCATTACACAGGAGCCTCTTTCCCAAGTCGCCCATGTACAGCACGAGCACAAAGTGCCAACTAAAGACATCCATGAAAGTGGCAGAAGCACAAGAAAGAATTCTCAGAATTCTGATAAAGCACTTTTAAGAGATCTGATTGAATTTTCCCCATCAAAGGGACTCTGTCTAAAGCAGATAGCTTTTACCATCATTCTGCTACTATAAATTAGGTCCTTCAAAAGAAGCATCCAGAATTTGTTCAATATTCTGTTATCTCTAAACTGGCAGGTACTACTGAATAGAAATAATTAAAAAAAAAAGCCAAACAACTAACCCAAATAACAGAAGGAGACGCATCAGGAAATTAGTGACGTTCAACACGCACAAAAAAACCCATTTTTTTTAAGAATGAGGGGAGGTTGGGTGTGACAATACGTTACTGGTTTAAAATAATTTTGGAAAGTCTGTTTAAAATCCAGGTTGGCAGCAACTATTGCTTTTAAGAGGCATATCCCCCTTATAAACAAAGCCAGCTGGATTTTTTTGTTTTACTTTTTATTGGAGAACCATGGGGCAGACTGGGATTTTGGCTCTCTGAAATCTTCTCAGGGTGGCTGGGCTCAGGTGTGCAGCCTCAGCATAAATGGATAATTCTAAAAGGTGTCTTCAGGCATAGCCTTGAGCTACGGGGAGAACTCCCTGCCTTGTGAGCAGCCTCTGGCACCAGGGAAAGGAATACACAGAACAACCTGAAATCCATGCTCCTACTTGCTCCCTCCTTTCCCATTTTTAATTCCCTTTTTTTTCCCCTGGGAAAATTTAACTGCATCCAGCTTGTGAATTGTGAATCCTCTGCTAGTGAGCAGCTGAATGAGTCAAAAGAAGACAACTGCATGGCCCCTATTTCCCCCCACAAATCTTCACACGAGGTTTTGTTACCCAGAGAGGAGAGCCCTCCCTTGCTCAGATGATGTTATTCCATTCCAACAGGGTTTTAAGCAAGGCACAAAGGCAATCTGCCATGTGTGCCAGGAACAGGAGCCCTGGGGGCATAATATCTGTTGTTTAGGAACAGGTAGCTCAGGCCTGCAAGCAGCTCTAGGAAACCACTTAAGAAAAATAAGACTACTTTAAAAATGCCTCTCCACTTTCCCTCATAAGACACCCTCTAGTTCACTTGTTTGTTACTTAATTCAACCTGAGGGATGACAAATGTTTTCCTCACCCAGAACACAGACCTATATAATGTTGTGGCCCCTCCTTTCCAAAACTGTACTTTCCACATTAACACAGTAAAATAAACCCCAAGATTTTGGTTAGACCAGCAAGACTCACTGAGATCAGCCATTAACAAAACCAACAGATGCTGATGCCCGCAGAGAGCCAACCTCCATACCCAGAAGGAACTTCCACAGCCCTGCTGCACCGCTCTGCATAATCATAAGCTTCTAAAAGTGCTTCACCCACCTCTTTTCTGATGCACCACGTGTAATTCCCAGGCTCTTCTCTGCCTCTCACCAAGCTTTTGTCCCTTCTTAGCTTCCCCCTGCCCTCCTGCTCTGCTGCACTCCAGAGCTCAATCAGGCAGCCCCAGCTTTTGCACTGCTTTGAACCCTCTGTAATCAAGGGCATTAACTGGAACCAGCTGCTCTGTTTGCTGCCTTTATTCCCACCCCATCACAGCTTGATCTTCAGGTTGTGATGGACTATCACCTGGCTCTTGAGCCTCCATCCTGTTACATGGCAAAGGTAATTCAGAGGCCACGGAGCATTGATCTCACTAACACAGGATCAATACTGTGCCTCTGCACTGTGCAAAATCACACCTGATGGGTTTGGTCAGGAACAGGCCAAGGGGAGCACAAGATGGATAAATTCAGCTGTGGTGCAATGAAGTTTCTGTTCAGGACATTACTCATCACAAATACACTGTGTCACATACTGACATGACGGATGATTCATCACTATATTCTATCAGCACAATACAGCATATAAAGAGGCAGTGGCATCTGGAGGAAGATTTCACCTTATTTCCTTTAAAACCTGCAGAGCACTCTGGTTTCTCATACACTGGATCATCACTGAGCATCTCTTTTCACACAGGCTGCTCTGATTGCACATGAGATGAAAGCCCACTTAGCATTGCAACCCCAGGCAGGCCAAGACTTGGTTGTTCACTGCAGGATACAGTTCTCATGGTATCTTCCTCCCTGTGCTGATACTTTATCATCTTTTACATAGACTTCTACCATAAATTTAAGAGTTTCACTACTGCTTTCATGACATGGCATTTTCATGACAAAGGTTTATTTATCAACTCTGAGCTGCAAGCTGAAGGAGAAACAGGGAATAAAGAGAGGGAGAATATGGAGGTAAATTAAACAAACTCTAGCTGTGATAATAATCCTCTTACCCCTTCTTCTTCCTCACTGACTTGCAAACTCATGTTGGCCTCAAGTTGACCTGCTCTGTATGAACCTCACAATGTTAAAAATTACTCCAGCAGCCTGTTGGTCCATGCAGAGACCATCTGGGGGAGCTCCAGGAGTAAATGCTCTTCTTTATATCCCATACAAACTTATCTTTTTGGCTTCATCATCTGCGAAAAAAATATTTCAATACCTAATGTTGATGGTTTCATGCAGATTTGAGCCTCAGAATCTGCTGGCAAACCCCAGGCACCTGGGCTACCATCTCATTAATATTCCTTCTCTTTTTCCAGGAGTATGTTTGATGCTAAACTACTACTGTCACCTACTCAAGCCTCAATTTCTCAGGTATGGGATGAGAATAGTAACAGTTACTCCTCTAGAGAATGTGCTGAGCTTTGCAAAAGCGAGCAGATTCAGGAGCCTGGAAATACAAGCATCACTGAAAGCTGGTATCTGAATATATCTTGACATATGGCTGTCTCTGAAATTAGACAACACATGTTGTGTCACCTAAGGAAATTTTGATTCACCTTCCTATAACTCCTCTATACAGTTTTCTAAGGTTTCTTTTTTGTTTTGTTCTCAAATATATCAGAAATAAATACTGTTTATGCCAAGCAAGGTCTAGATTCTTAAAAAAAAGAGTTAAAAAATTCACTGGCATTTGCGATTTTGTTTTAAAATTTCTCCTGTGAACCAGCAGACTGTACAACAGATGCAAGAACACAAGAGGATTCAACCAAGACAAGCCCACACATAAGACATTGTCAGTGTCAAAACTTTTCTTTCCATTAAAAAGATTGAAAAATAGGAGAACAGTAATTCCTGCAAACTACACGTGTGTTTTAAAGAGAAAAAACTTGAGGTCTTCCCAGTCTTTTTCATTTAAATTATTGGAACAGTGAAATTTTTTACATTCAGAAAAGAAATAACTCCGAGTGCAGAGTCAGGGCATTAGGGGTAACAATATCTACATCACAGGGGCAACTGTTCCATTTACTTGTGAATTCATAACAACAAGGCTTGCTGCAGTAAGAACTGCTTTCTAATGCTGGTTATCCTCCCTGCCAGGAGAACAGTGGTCTTGCCAGAGCACAGCTATTAGATATAGAGCAAACCAGTGCTTACCCTGAATGCCCCATCTTTTTTTGAAAGCATGGTTGAAATCCACAACTGCTCTATAGGACTAAAATGTGGTCACTAAAAATTATTCTGGAGCTCCTGGGACCAGCCAAATTATTGAGGACCTTGGGATACACGTAAATTTTTACGAGTTGTTATTGTCCTTCATTATTCCTCTGAGAACTGCTCCGTTCTCTCCAGGAATCAAATTGAAGTTATGGAGGTAAAGCAGTTTGACAGGTATTTCTCACCTAAAGAGCTCGGACTGAGGAACCAAAGGCAAACTCAGGTAAGAATGAGGTGCTTGTTGTATGTCCTCATGTACAGAACTGGACTTTCTGGCCCCCTTGTCACCCTCTGACAAGTTTCTTTATTTGCAGAAGGTGTTTTACAAGCATTTTGTATCAAGGAATGACACTTTGGCACTGACAGAGTGGAAAGGGGTCTCTGTCTTTCCAGCTCCCGCAGTATTTCTACAAGCAGTCTCTGTACATGGGTGACCAGGGTTAACTTCAACATTACAAGCCCAGGGAGCTGTAAACATTGTAGATATTGCCCTGGAATGGAGCAAAACACTCAAAAACCCCCTCAAACCTCACGTCTTACAGGAGGTGTATACACATGCAGGCACACGTGTGTGATTGCATGGGTACCACAACAGGCTTAAGGACATTCCACAAACACAGAACTACTACAAGTGGCTCGTTCTAACACGGGAAATCATTTGACGTTGTCTGTCTGTTCCATCATCTTCTGCCCCAAAGGACAATCTGCATCTTTTCCGTATGGTCATGAGACTTTTCACCCCAAAGTGAGTGTTATGCCAAATTAGTGTTAGTGGCATAAAACTTGTGTGTGCTGGGTAAGCTTGATGTTGGTGGGCTGAGCAGGCATTCCAGTTTAGCAAACATACTAACCTGGAGCTTCCACCTTCTCCTCTGAATGCCAGGCAGCATTTGTGAGGATTCATTTTGATCATCAGATGAGGTTTCTCTCTAAAAACGAGGGTCTGCTTTCAAAAAGTATGTGGATATGCCCATTTCAGGAATGTCTAACGTGTAAAAACTAAACACAGGATCTACATTCATTTCACGTGGGTCTTGAAATTAAGTGTCAGGAATACCCCCATGTTAATGAACAGCCTTAGCCCACAGCACCCACTATCTGCCACTCCTGTTAAACATAGAAGAACAAAAAGGTTGGTTTAAATGTTGATATTTAAACAAAAGGGAACATTTTGTGTGCATATTCATGAGGTATTAACATCAGCACTATTTCAGTTCTGCCCAATGAGTTCAGTGATAAATAGGCATAAAACATGGTTGAACGTGGCTGCAGAAAATAAAGATGTTCTGGTAGCTGGCCAGCACTCCAATTGATTTTACATGCTTGGTTTTTCTCTTTCATTGTTCAGTTCTACCTCAGGTTATGAATTTTCAGGAGCAAACATGAGCAATTCACTGTAAATATACAATTGCTACTTGGGCTGGTGTATCACTGCTCTTAGTTTTCTTTTCACAGGTTGCTTAAATCAATAAAATATACACTTGAAAAACTCTACAATATCTATTCCTGCAATTTTCTTGGCCATTGAAAACCTTTCCATAATTTCACCCCCACCTTTAATGTAAAATATATATGAGAAATCTTCAATATCTTAAGGACTATGACTGTCTGTATGATACAAAATCGATTCATTAATATTTTTTTATCAATAGAAGTGGAGAATTCACTACTTGTGTTACTAACAGGCCATGTATGTAAATATTAATCAAGTTTTTCATACATTTTAAAATATCATATAATTTAGCTCAAAACCTGAATAAATCATATCATTCATTATGCCCTATTTTAAAGTCATCCAGACAAGGAGCAGAATCACGTGATACCAAACAGCCTAACACATAATCACACATGGAGGAAACCACTTACAAATGCACAGCTAAACTGCATTTCCTTAGCTGAAACCTATTTAGCAAAAGGAGGTTGCAAGAGACAAATATGTTTGTAGAAAAGTTGTTTTATCCACTAGGGAGCAATGATTCATTAGAGTAGAAAATGCAAGTGCCAGAACCAGGACATGGAGTTATTTCTGCTGGAACACCTGTCAGCCACAGAGCAACCACTTCATCAACCTGTGGCTCTTTTCCTCCTCCCACCTAGAGCATGTTATATCCACTATATGGAGTCTTCACTTGGGGCCACTGGATGCTGCTGAAATGTATGTAAAAATTACCATAAAGTGATAAAACCGTAAAAAGTAATTGTCTCACGGTTCACTGCTTTGCAACATTCATCTATAACAGTATAATTAACGTATCTTTTACAGTTTCTCTTAAAATAAATTCTGAATCATAACACCAGTGATGTGCTTTCTTTTTTTCTGAGCAGGGTGTGTGGATGTGGCCTGCTCTGGATGTGTTACATGGCTCAGACGGCCAAGGTGTCCCAGCACCTGGCTGCAGTTTGCAGTGGAAAGGCTCCATTGTTGCCCAGAAGGAAAGGGCAGGTAATTAAATCTCTCTGCATTGCAGTTCATCCCTTGTATAATGTACTATCCCTGTCCCTTGGTCTGATTTATCTGAATTTGTAAGTCTGGCAGGGTAGAGACAATCTCTTAAGCTGTGCCCATGCCAGTAACTGTCACAAGAACACCAATCTCAGTGCCAGGCCCTGGCACTATCACAGCAGAAAAAAACCAAAAAAACAATTAAACTGTTGCAATTTCCCTTCTCGCTGCTTCCATTCCTCCCACATTGGTCTGTCTTTGGCTTAAAACTGAATTTGGTCAGTCAACACACTCTGAAATACGCCTATTGAAGAGAAATTGTCTCGTTGTGTGTTTACAGAATTCACCTCAAGCATCACGAGCAGCAAGTGATTGAAATGAATACCAATCAAAGAAAACTCAGTATCAATCTAATGACGAATTAACAGTGGGGAAAAAAACGACGTGAAACTCTCACTCTGCATCCTGCAAAATCTAAGCTCAGGTATCAAATTCCTCACAGTAATTACCACTGAATTTCAGGTTGTTTTCTCCCTTTGCCTCCTAGTGCTATATGATGCTATCCCATGAGGCAAGTGTTGAGAGGTGGATTATTCTGTCATGTGCCCAGCCTGACCCTGAACGTGCATCTCAGCTGGGCCAGGCACCGTAGCACTAGGGCAGGACGTGCTACTGGTTGCTGGACTAGATGTTCTTCTCTTTAATAGGT
The DNA here is from genome assembly GCA_013399855.1 of Oxyruncus cristatus. Classification (NCBI taxonomy): domain Eukaryota; kingdom Metazoa; phylum Chordata; class Aves; order Passeriformes; family Cotingidae; genus Oxyruncus; species Oxyruncus cristatus. Next base: position 1,446,940 of record VXAY01002113.1, read on the forward strand.
TTTAAAGTAGACATTGTGAGTGCAAGTGATACTAATTAGGTTGGTTGTGTCAAAAACAATTTAAAAGCAAAAAAGCAAAAGCCTTAAATGATCCAATATTCACAGTGTGACAATTCTTTCCGCTGGGAGATTGCTTTGCCAGAATTTACCATAATCAACTGTGATTCCTTTCTCAGTCACCCTCCTGGAATTTTGCCTAATCCCTGCACCTGACTGTCCCCGTTGTCCCTTCCCTTCTCCAGTCCCCCCCTCAACACCCACCCTTGGCACACTGTGGGAGGCTCTGTGGGAAGGGGGTGCACAGCCCAGTGGCTGCCAAGGGGATCCCAGTGGGCAACTCCAACTGGAGCAGCCCCACCTGTGCTGATTAGCAACAAACTAAGTAAAATCTCTCAGCTTGAGACCTGAAGCCACCGAAATCAGACCTCAGACAATGACTGTGCCAAGATCATCGCTCACTGTGCTGACTGATGCTATTTTTTTGATCTCGCTCTGCTCCCTGTCTGGGTTTTTGCCTTCTCTGCAGTCTGTAAGCCCTTCTAGAGAGGTGTTTCTCTGTGGTCTGTGCTTAGACAGTCTGGGCAAATTACATCCAGGCTGAAGACTGGCACTTCTAGCTGCTATCATAAAGTATTAACGCGCATACTTCTCATTGAGCATAATTTTTTAATGATATTTAACAGGCACTGGCTGGGTATGTTTGCCAATTTAAAGGCTGGCAGCAATGCTATTTAACATGTGGTTTACTTTAAATGGTACATGCAGTTTGCTTTAAATGGCAGGCAGATTTTGGGCTTCTAAGTCTTGTTTTAACATACAAACAACCAAACAGTGGTTTAAGAGGCTTCATTGCCAGGCAATGGAGAGATTTTTGGTTTTTTCCATACAATGTATGTGGCAAAGGCTGTGTTCTTAGTGCTGCAGAGCAGACCCCCAGCAAGCTTTTGTCAGCAGTTACCGGATCTCAAACACTGAAAGCTTTTTCAGTCACGAGGACTGAGTTTTGTGCTTTTCTCACTCAGTTTTTCACCGTGTATTGGTGTGAAATTGGAAGAGGGAGCATGAAACAGTAAGAGAATCCCACGTAGGGGAAAAGCAAGAGTGTCAAACTGTCTTTCAGTCAAAAATATTACACCAATGAACTAGACAACGAAGAAATGGATGGTGGCACTGAATAGTGACATTAAAGAACCCACTGAAAGCGTAAATCTGAAATATTGGGTCTCTGACGCCCATGTTATGCATTGTTCTTTCAGCCACCGATTCAAATGAACCTTGTAAATTGAAATGTTCATTTAGAATAGGGTGTTCATAAAAGCCTTTGAGAGTTTCACAGTTTGGGCTATAATTACTTTTTTAGCACAATTTCTTGGATACAGTGACTACCTCTTGAACAAGGAGTGATTATCCACAGTTCTACTGGTTTCATTACAAGCTCATTGGGGAAGGCCTTATGCTGTACAGTGTCAATGGAACATGGACTAATAAATAAAAATGGGATGATTGATTAAAAGCCAACAAGAGCCTAAGTACTCCAGATGATTCATGGTGCTGAAAATCTCATGATCTGTAGACAAAAGAGATAAAGGAATGCAGGATGAAAAAGGCAGTCCATGGCAGAGAAGGAAAAGAACCCAGAAGCGGGGGGCTTAATCACTAATCTCATGATCAGAAACTGTGACATTATTATTAATAAAAAATAACTGGAGAGTTTGCTGTCACATGGACAAACCAGAGCTGACTGTAGGTCCCTGCCTAAACAAGTAATTGCATCTGTACATGAGCTAAAGCAATAAAATCAGTAAGGATTAAACAGGTCAATTTAAAGAACAAATCTTAATCTTGATGCAAATCACATGTTAAATGACTGCTTTCTTATTCACTCTATTTTTTAGATACCTAATGCCAGAAACTTGCCTCATATCTCTTCATTTCCCTTGGTTCTAAACTACAATAAAATGCCAATAAATCAAGGCAAAGATGGACTGAGAACAATTCCTGTAGGGAGCCAACACGGTATTGATCTTTAGTAGCTTATCTATAGTGTTATCCAAAGCAGAGATCTACTCATTTAGGAATGATTTCCTTGACCTCACTAGAGCATCTTAGTTCCCATTATTCATCTAGTTTCTCTGTGGAATTAATGGAGAGCACTAAATAGGTGTTTTTCTAGGTGGGATGATTCATGCTCTGGAGGTGTGAATAATTCTTCCTTGACTAAAGAGGGAGCTTAAACAATTTTAAAAGATAATTTATTTTTACATCATTAAAAGTAAGGGAAATTAATTTTACTGTTAATGATTGACTTCAATGCAGTCAAAAATAGGTTACCATCAGAACAGAACATGAGAGAGAGGCTTCAGTCAGGTCAGACCCAATGGCAGGATAATTTCATTAACCTTTGTGACAGCAAAACCCTTCTTTTGCCCTGAGTTAACATTGTGGTCCTGCCCTTTAAAAATGTCCAGAAGTCCACATCTTGACAGAGATCATGAGACAGGTTGATTGCCAAAAGCTGTCCTGCACTGTAGAAAGATTTGCTCACACAATAAAAATGGAAATGGGAAGCTACTTTATGCCTTTTTACCACTCAAAGCTATTGGGATGTGTTATAAGCTCTGACCTGCACTTACAATTACAGTTACCATCACTCCTTGGGAATGGGACCTGAAGTTATAAATACATCCACTTCCACGAGATATTAGAAATTACTTCAAAGAATTCACTTTTCAGAAAGAAATTACGTACTAATTGAAGTCTAAAAATTTAAAACAAGTCCAGAGATAAGTCTGCTCTGAGCAGACATTCATGCAGGTGAGTGCAAACCTCTAACATGAATGCAGAGACAGTGGGAGAAGAGTTTCTTCAGCCCCAATATATCAAGCAGAAGGTCTTGTGCTCAAGTGTTGATCTCAAGTCTCCTCCTAGTGAGCACAAGGAGAAGACCAATAGCTTAAAAAGGTGGGGAAAGGGAAGAATAGTTCATCCAAATACTGAAATGATTTGTAAAATAATTGTCTAAATACCTCGATTTATTCAATTTTATTACATTAAAAGAGCCTCCACCAGCAGGCTGAGGTTCTCAATTAGACTTAACTTTAATGTGGAAAGTGAGAATCTTTCATGTGCCTTTACAGGCATTAGGATACAACGTCCAAGTTTCCAAGGAGAGTGCAAAAGTGCCATTCTTCAATTTCCAGGCTAATTTCCCAAAGCAAACTTTCGAAGGGCATAAAATATTTGAGCTGTGTTACCCTTACAGCTTTACGTGGAATCCTTTAAAATTGTAAAGGAATCATTTCTACCAAATGAAAGGTTTTATGAGAAAATTCCCCTTTACAATAAGGGGTTTTTTTTATACATATTAGAACGGTACAACCTAGACACTCTATTAAATTATTTGATGTGATTTAAAATACGTGTAATGCTGTTTTCATCTGAATTCCATGGAAATTTTCTGCAAAAGCATAGCTGCAAGACAGGAGAGGACGAAAGAACAAAATTTCTATCTCCTTGCTTTTGGCTTACCAGCCTCCAACTGGAACAGGCAGCATTTGCAAATATATCTGGGCTCATTTATTTTCTCCAAATTTTTTCAATGTATTTGTAATATTTCATTTTCACTTGTGCAACAAAGAAAAGGAACCCATAAAAAGATGATAGGAGAGAATTCTATGCAAGTCTTTGAAGTAATACCGATAATATATTCCCGAGAAACTGAATTCCCATTTGCATAATTAAATTGGCCAGAACTATCTGACTGTCCAGCTTGCTGGAGTTCAGCTTCCCTGAAATGCAGCATCCACACCCACGAGACTCTGCTCGGTTACACAGGTGAATTGCTGGAAGAATTCAAGGTACAGCGTGCAGGATTCAACACCACACATTAGTGGGAGGTTTAATACAAATTATACACTGTGCAGCAGCGATATTCTAATATTTTGGGTAAATAACATACAACTGCTGAGGACATATTGAATTGCAACGCTGCAAAATTGAGGTTAACAGAGTCGAGGCTGGGGTTTTTTTCCAAATCAAGTGAGGAATAGACAGAAGGATGCGCTGACAGGACTTTGTTAAAAAGCTGGCTACAACTTGTCCATGCAAACTGTTGCTCCTACATTTTAGTACTCACATAACATGCAAAACTTACTCCTGTAACTGCTGATTTCCACATAACTAGCTTTTGGGGGACTTGAGTCTGATTGTAGAGAAGGAAACTTCTGCCAATCTCTCCACCCCTAAATTTGTGTAGGGAAGAAGAATGGTGCAATGGAATGATGCCTTCCCAAACCTGCAGCCAGAGCTCAGCCATGGAAGCCATGCTGAGTGCAGGAAGGGAAAGGTGTCAAGGGACAAGTTGCCTTCCTTCCTGAGATGCTCAAATATTTCTGTGTGTAGAGCAAAGCCAAGGCTTTGCCATATCAGCATTAGCAGCTGGTGTCTAGCCAGCTCATTTTCAGTTCCCTTCAGTTAGTTAGTTATGCATAAAGCTTTCCTAATTGTTAGTCAATACAGGGGAAAAAAAAAAGCCCCTGCTCCTAGAAAACATGACTGTGGCTGGCTGAGTCCTCTGGGACACTGAAGTGCTTCCTGAAAGACCCAGAGCACACTGAACTTCCCTGAAGGTACCAGTGCCTGCAGTGGTGGTCTGGAGCTCTCAGTAATTGTGTTAGTCAGAAAATCTCATCACTGGGGAGTGAACATGAGACTTCAATACAAATTAGGGTTCCTGTGGAATGATACTTTGCTTTTAAGTTCAAGAAACAAACACGGAGCTTAATGCTGAAAACCTCTGATAAAACAAAACAAAATAAACCCCCCAAAAATATCGGAACCCCACCCTGTATTTGCAGCAACTCACACGGTGGCAGGAATCTGGCAGATGTGCTCTGCTTGACCAAAATCAAAAGGTGACCCATTTTGCCTGAATATCCTTTTAACATTGAATCCATCTATCAAAGACAATTTTCTGTGAATAATAAAGGATGATGAACCACCTAAAGAAAAGTCGGACCATCTGTCTGCCTCCTTAGTCATTAACATTCACCTTCAGTATCTGCTTGGCTTGTTTTATAACTACTTGAGTGACAGAAGAATTAGTTCATTCTCATGGTTTGGTTTTTTGGTTTGTTTTTTTTTTCTTTCCTGTAGACTTCATTTTTTTCTACCCTCTATGCACACATTTGTTAAACAGAAGGTGGGGGTGGAATATGTGAAGTCTAAACTAATTTGAGAAACCAGCATTGCTTCTGCTTGCAGATGTCATGGTGTTTGCATTTTACATATTCATTGAAATCATTCTCCTTTTCTGGGGTAATGAAAATGCATTTTTAGGCTGCTTTTAAGTCCCAGGTAGACCCTGAAGTTGTAACCATTTTCAGGTTTTCCCTAGGGCTGAGGGACTCCTCCTCCAAATGTCTCTATGCATTGATGGCTGTGCATGTGCCTGATTTCGGGCAGAACACTTTTGTGTTCTGATGTTACAAATTTTAAAAAACGTGTAAGATGTTATGAAAAATGTCTGTTTTTCATACATCAACAATGACCCCCACAGAGCTTCAAGAACTCACCATGTACTGTCCAACGTGATAAAACAGAGCAAAATAAAGGGAGTCAAGAATTCTCACCAGAATTTGCAAGATCTAACCTGGAGATTGGAATGTTACCATGTATAAGGGATTCACCACTTTATAAATTTACAATTAAAAAAAACCCCAAGACAAAACAAACAAAACAAAACAAAAATCTTAAAAAAAACCAACCAACCAAACAAAAAAAAACCCACAAAAGAAAACAGAAAAAAACCCCTTAAGTTCTGCTCAACTTTTAAGATTAATTTTGTGCCTCAAAGACTTTAAAATAACAAACTCAGCAGAATTTTGTGGGACAATAAGGATTGAAAAAGATGAATGGTGACTAGAAATGGGTTCTTAGTACTCAGGTGCTTTCAATATTTTTTGCACAAGTTCCAAACTAAAATATTTCCTTGAAGTTCCAGCTGCTAACCTTTCACGTGTGCATCCAGTGCAAAATGAAGTATGGACAGGAAATATACTCAAAAAAGCAACCTTAAATAGATTTTCAATTAAAGGCATAATGAAAGTGGTAAATAATTACAGGGGAGTTTGAAGTCCACTGAATTCAACAGCTGAGCTTTGAGAAGTTACTCTGCAGTGACATAGCCAAGATGTTTCCATACCTTCTTCCAATTAATTCTTGTCTTCCATTTGCTGTAAGTTTAGAAATTTTTCACTCTTATATTAAGTGATATTTCTAAGCCCAGTTTGTGAGATAAAACTCTTCAAAGAATTCTCTTCCTCTAGAAATGAGATTATTTGGAGCTTAGAGTAAGGATTCTGGCAGAAGGATGATTCAACATGAAAATGTAGAAGTTCTTTTTCGAGTGGGGTTCCACTGTCTGTCCACAACTTATTAAAAGCTTTTGTATTGAAATTTAGGATTCCTGAAATTAAGTTCTTCTATTAGCTTGTTGTGCAAATTAAAGAATGAGCTAATTAGTTGAAAATTCCCACAAGACACCAGCTTGTAGCCACCAATTCTTTTTTTCCTTGTAGTCACCAATTCTTTTTTTCCTTCAACTGATCTAAAACTCTGCTGTGGAGAAGCTGCTCAAATGGACTCACAGTGGCTCCAAAAACTGCTTCCATCTCTTCAGGGGGGGGGGGGGGGAGGGGAAAAGAAGGGGGAAATGGCAGGAAAATGAAGAAAAAAAAGGAGGGAAAATGNCTGCGTCGCCGCCGTGGGGAGGGGGGGGGGGGGGGGAAAGCGGAAAAGAGATGGAATTTGAGGCTCAGACAAACAAGGAGATGACACAACACCAGCCAACCAGGCCCTGTCAGCTGATAAGATGCTCTTAACCCACAGCAGGTAAAGGGTGTCACTTGGGGCTCAGATTTAGTCTGGTGTGCACAAACCAGTTCAGACAAACTTTCCTGACTTAAGTCAGAGTTTAAGAGCTCATCTGGCTGGAATTTGGGAGGGCTGGGGGGGATGGTGTCTGTGTGTTTTCTATCAAATTTTATCTTGCTTAGTGACAGCCAAATCCCAAAAAACACGCTCAGCAATATGCTGGTGGGAAAACTATTGAGAAATATCTCAATATTCATTTTTAACATGCAGGTGGAGTTGCTTTTATCTGTATCAGAATGAAGAAATTCATCACAGAGAAAACAGGTATTGGTATAAACTCTCATTGGAGATTCACTTAAAAAGTACAAATAATAGAAGTGGATAAGTAAAGAATCAATAAAATTAAACACTTTTGCAATTGCTGACAGCAAGAAAAATTACCCTGTCAGTGAGAAAAGAACTGATCCAGACTCTGATGATTTTAGTACAACTCTACAGTGCAGCTACTCACATGGCTCAGCTTGCCTTTCCTTATCAAATAGTGGAAAGCAGGCAAATTAAATCAAGTAGTCAGAAATCAATGAAATCAAATAATTGAGCCATCATATTCTTTACCGGCAATTATTAATTATGTGTCATTTATCTGGGTTAAAGTGAGAAATTTGCTACAGAAGGAAAGAAAGCAGCTTTTTCCCCCTTTCAAAAATGCCCCTTGCTTGTACCTTCGAAGTCTTCTGCATTCAAGGCACTGGGCTTAGCAGATGTAAGGAGAATTTATGCCATTATTGCAGAAACTGTGAGGGCAGAGCCATGGAAGGAAGCCAGGATGTCCAACCACTGCTCTGGAAGTCACCAGAGGCCCGTGGGTCCTGCTTGAAGAAGATACAGCCCATCCCCAAGCAGTCCTGCTCAGGGAGGAAGGCAGAGCTAAGATGTATTTTGGGTTGGTCTGGTTTGCCCCTTTCCAAATCCTTCCTGTCCCCCCCTCTCTGCTCACGGTGATGTTCGGGATGACACCCGTCCTTCAGGACGCTGCAATGAGAACAGAATCATCCACTTGTGTTACCCCACCAACACATGGTGCTAAATGTTTTATGTGTTCTGTTGCAATTAGAGGCGGGAATGTCAAGCCTACAAACATTCCATTAGCAGGGCTGGGTCTAAAGTGAAGGATCGCACGCACAGCCTTTGAGGAATCAGGGGCTGACACACTATTCCCTCAGTCTGTGCCTTCAGATGAAAAATGCATTTTTCAGAACCTCAGAAAGTATTTGATTTTTTTTTCCTCAAACTCCTTCAGCTGAAGAATCATTAAACACGTATAAAAATAAAACGCTGCATTTTTTTTTTTTAAAAATGTGTTTTCACATGAATTTTAAAATGGACCTAAATGAATAAATAAACCCCAAGCAAAAATACTAGATTTCGTAACTAAACATTTGATACGAAGTAAGGGTGGGCTATAATATTCCAACAGGAAAATACAAAGAAAAAATTACCAGGAATTGTTTTTCTGCCAAGTTTATTTCCTTTAAAAGAAGGTACTGAACTTAAACCAAAGCAGCGATTCGCACAGTATTATTGGAAACCTTTTGTTGGTATTTCCTTCTTGGTTTAAAAAGAATCAACCTTTATGACAAGTGCCAGGCAAGAAGTCCCAAGTATATGAAAGTTTAAAAGGAATTGATAATCTAGCTGAGATCTCTTTTTTCTGTTTGATACCTATATCCACCGTGCTCTTTATAGCTAATTTTTTTGAGTGGCTGTAGAATAGATTCATATGGATTCAGAGACAATTATCAAATATTTCAAATGCACCTCTTCAGAGCTCTCTGTTCTCTATTTTAACATCATTTTTTCAAGTGAAAAGGTTTTGCTGAATTCTCCTCTACTTAGAAGCTTGGTAGAAACGAGAGGCAAGAGAAGAGAGGCAACGAAACACAACCCAGATGTGGCCATTTCTCTGCAACTCTTCCCTGTTCCATGCTCAGCCAACATCAGCTTTGTCTTGGTCCACAGCTGTTTAACAGCTTGCAGGTGTTAAGGCTGACAGGCAGAATGCTTGGGCTTCTCTGCAGAGCTCATTGAATATATACTCATGGAAAAAAAAGGGGGATTATAATTTACTCAGCTATGCTTCAGTCAATGCAGAGGATCTACTGCAGAATCACCTTGGACCGACACCCTGCAGCAGGAACGGCATCACTAAGTGTAAGAAGAATGCATTTACTTCGATGCCTTTATGTCTCCTTGATTTTGCCTATAAAGATTCCACTAAAAATCCATGTTTTCCTTCCAATTTTGCACTCAATTTCATTGATCTCTGCTGTTTTTATGGGGTGAAAATCTGGCACAGTCAAACACCCCTACGGGTAACCCTTAGAGCAGTTTTGCTTGCAGCACTTGGTTGCTTACAAATGCTGGGCTCTGGAATGTTCAGAGTTGGAAATGACACTTTTCAGAGAAAAAAGAACAATTAAAAGACGGTGATCAAATACTGAAATCAGATTCAAATAGGAAAACTCTTATTAGAGACTATCCACAGGGAGCAGACTGTCAAATTGCAGCCTATATTGCGAGGATATGTTGCTCCAGGAGTCAATCTTGTTCCAGCTCATTTATACTGACACTCCCATTTATGCTCCCACACTCTTGACAACTGACAATAGTCACACAGGTGTATAATGACTTATCAACTGAATTATAAAATAATTTTTTAAAAAAGCAGATATTACAGTGCTAAATATTGATCATTGAGTGTAATAGTGTTCCCTTATTCTCTTTTAAATTCAGCCTTGCAACAGAAGTCAACACTATCTAACAACGATAAGGCAAATCACTGTTATGCCTTAATTTTCAATATTTTTGTCACCCTTTTATAGCAAATCTTCTTATACAGGTAGGATTTGGTCCTGTTTTGGACTCGGAACCATCCTGGGTTCAGCTGCCACTATCATGGAGCCACAGACTTTGGCTGAATTTCTGACAAAAGCAAAATTACTGGGAAATTACGGGTTTACCTTAAAAAAAACAACAACCACAAACTAAAAAAAACCCCTCTACAAACAAACAACAAACCACCTTCCTTTGTTCTCTGTCCTCTCTCATTTTTTTTTTTTTTTACTGTGTGAAACAATACATTCTGTACTTAAGACCTGTGCATGTGTGGGCAGATGGGAAATGACTTTTCCTCGCACAGAGGCACATTTTTATTATTTTGCCTTCTTTCTCTGTTTTTCTCCCCGACGTTCACTTTTTTTCCCCCCACCCGTGAATGACGGGAAAAGAATCAGAAAAACGATGAGTTTTCTCAGCATCTGTGTTAGTTTCCCCTCAACTCATGACTCACCCCGACTCTTCCCAGCCTTCTTTTCACCCTGGAACTACCAAGCCACTCCCTTTATCACCTTCCCAATGCCAGTGGTCTCCAAAGAGCAGACACACAGGGAGGGAATCTGCTCTCAGTCACGCAACGTTAATGCAGAGCAAGCCTTTCCCATTTAGAGCAGGAAATCAAATTTCATATTCGTGTGGCTGAGAACAGAGTTTGGCCCTCTCTGCTGGAGAACGTATTCCAGGTTGCTTCTGCTGGAGGAGCTTGTCCTTAGAAGCCATTCTTTTAGGATCTGCAGGAAAATTAGATATTGTGCCTATAGTCTATATGCTGCCTGAATTTTTGAGCAGTACAGCTGAAAAATTTACAGTGCATTTTACTGATCTGCCCTGCATTTTTTTCCCCTTAAGATGAATGCATTTATAACTCTAAACCTATCACAGCATCTGCTATTAGACAGTCTTACATGTAAACTCTCTAACACATGGAAGGAAATATAAAGGAGGAATAAAAGCCCTTGACAATAGTGTACTTGATTCTCTGCAAATCCCTGTGGATGTATAGTACACAGTAAGTCAAAAATAATTAATAGGGTCGGCTCCAAGAGATGTCAGGTTCACTGAAGCGTTGGATGTTTCTTTGAAAGAGAAACAACGCTGACACATTTTTAAAACTTAGGGTGAGCTGAATGCTGTCTCTGGAGGTTGGCGCTTCCAGAGCACTTCTGTAACTTCTCCCCATCCCTCCCCATGTTTACTTTTAGTCATATTGGTGACATATGGTCACATTTCTTTTAAGGACGGGGAAATTTGAGGGTAGAATTGAGTGGAAAAAAATGGCTGCACATCTTACAACATTGTTTTGCAATTAATCCAGACATATAAATGTGATGGCCAGCCTCATTCTAATCTATTACTCCAGTTTTTGCACTGCAAAAAGAGCTTATTTCCATAAGGAAGATGAATTCACAATTCAAACCCAGATTTTAAACGCATGTCAAAAACAGGATTTGACAAAGTACTTAGTATTTGTCTACCTGAACCCATCAAAATTAAATGCCAACAAGTTTCAAAGAAGGAAAGTCAATGCTTTTAACAAATCCCATTATGCAGGAAGCCATAATAGGCCCTTACATTTTGTCACCCAACTCCACCTACATTTAGCTACTCTGCTTTTAAAGTAAATGCATTAACATTTGCTTTTCTGGGCACAAACAGCACCAATATTGGCATGCTGGAATTTCAGTCAATAAGAAAGGAATTTATCCTATGGAAACACAACATAACAGCCTGCCCTGCTCAAGAGTCTCTCCTTCCCAGCATGAAAAATGCTTCCCTTAGAATATAAATTTACCCCAGCATCACACATAATAATTTCTTTTGTTAATCTGGAATTTAAAATAAACCCTGAGGCTCTGCTGAATTGTTTTTAGCAGTTACAGTGAGTGCTTCCAGCTGAAGTTATTCAAGGTTCTTTTGCAGTTGCAAGGCTCGGTTTACTGGCAAACACTGATTTTAACAAGCAAAGAGTAGCTTCAGTTCATTGTTTTGAGAGTCACAGGCAGAGCTCTGCCTTCTTAGTGACACACTGGAGGCTGGGGAGGAAGACAGGAATCATTAGGAAGAGGACTGGCACTTCCAGCAGCAGCTCTCTCGTGGCTCTGACAAGTGACCTCTGCCAAGGCAGGTCATGGCTGTGAGAGAGGCCAGGCAGGAAGAAGAGAAGGAATGAGGCAAAAGAAACCAGCAGACTAATGCAGTATAATTTAAAAGCTGACCCTGTACATTAAGGCTAATGAAACTAAACAACTGTAATCCTGAAAAGAAAATGAACACTATTGAGAACGGAGCTACAGTACTTGAAATCCAATTAACCGTTATATCTCCCTAAAGATTTGGATCACATTTTTCTTCCTTTCATTAACTGAAATTTGTTTTTTCTTTGATTAAACTTAATATTAAAAAACCCAAACAGACAGGGCGATAATCAAAGGTATGTATCATCTCAGGCCCACTCTGCATTATTAAAGTCGCTCGTTTCAATCATTTGCAAGATATTTCACCAGCAATAGATTCACTTAGAAATAATCAGTCTGCCAATTAGCAACATTCTCCTCAAAACCACAACTTCCATAGGGCCCTACTAAGGCTATTTCCGCCTTCTACTGTAGTTTGACCCATTTAACCCCAAGAACTCAACAACCTTGCAAGCACATCTGAATCCAAGCTTAGACTAAAGCAAGTAATATCTGAAATCTGAAGCTTGTTGCTGCTTGTGATCAGAAATGTGTCTGAGTTGGTGCAAAGCTGGAATTTATTGGCTCCTTTCTTAACAGAAAATTCCACATAGGACATGTAATGATCTGTAGTGAAATTTTGGTGATTCAACTTCATATCAAAATGATTGAGTACAAGTGTATTTTCAGCCCAGGAGCGCAAGAGAAATCTGGAAGCTAATTTTGTATAAGATCACAACCTCCAAATTAAATAATAGATGTAGCCTGCCTGCTGCATCATCAAATTTTAATTAGATTCTTTGCAGCTGTATGTCTTTGATCTCAGCTAAATAAATCATAGATGTGTTGCGGTTTTTTGGTTGGATTATGTGTCATGCTAAACTCACATATGAAACGGAATAATGTGTTTGTTACAAGAAGGGAAGGAGAAGGTAATTTCCCCTGAAACTTCACCTAGAGCACTAAACTACTTCAACACCTACCTTTATCCCCATATCTGTTTTCAAAATTAGGTAAAATCAATTTTTTTTCTTTCTTTTTCTTTTTTTTTTTCCTGTTTTTCCAACAGCAGTACCACAGTCCAACAGCTGCACTGCTGTAACTTGTGGGGAGAAGACACGAGAGTGTCTCTTCAATCCAAGAGCCCTCATGAGCCGAAGTTTGGGATGCTTTTGCTGGTTGATGTTACCTGAAATGCATTTGTGCTTTTTTCAACTATTCCAACATGAATTTCTGGCCCAGTTTGTACAAACTGAATCAACAGCACTCAACTGGAACAGATACTGAAGTTTACAGCTCCCACAGCAAAGTGCTGCTCACAATCGGGACAGTTTGGTTCTTGTTTAAAAGATTAAATGAGAGGCCAAATCCTAAGTTGCAGGACACGGACACCACATATTATACTTGAGGAGGAAATGGATTAATTTGCTAATGGATTTGCATTTTGAGCACCACAAGATTTCCAAGAGCTCTGAATGTCCATCCACACCTTTACCCTAGATCCTAATGAGATTAAAAGGAATCCCCCCGGGAGCTGCTGCTGGAGCTGGGAACTTCACTGCTTCATGTTTCCAAGGACTGTACGTTTTTAGGCTCTCTTTTCCTCCTGATGAAAATCAAATTAAAATGTGCCCTTCTATAAAGTGCATAGAGATGATTGCATTAGGTGGATTTCATCTGCTGCAGTGCTGCACATCCTGAGTGAGCAACAGTCCAGAAATAGGTAAAACAAATCATTATAGGTCAGATTCTGCTCATGGTTATCGGTGTGATGAAAAAGTTGCTTGTTTTGAAAGGAGCCTACAAATTACTCTGTAAAACAACTGAATTCAGTTATGTTTTACCCACAATTTGTTAACAGCACTGAAATTGTTGGCCTTATAAATGAAGATCGTTAGCACCAGTTCCACTGCAATGAGGCAACTTAATTCTTCAAACATTTGCATTGTTTTTAAAACACTGCAGACCAAAAGCCATCCTGCAGCAGCTTTTATCTTCCATGATATAAATATATATGTTATAAGTCCTAGGAAAATATATGAAAATAATTTTACATTGTAAAACATATCAATAACGAATAAAACTAATAACCAATCAAGTTTTTTCATATTTATACCCTGAAGAGAAACTGTCATTTAAACCCAATGCCAGCTCAATACCAAAAACTGTTAAAGGACATATTCCCCAAGTTATTTCCCACAGAGAGAAAGTGTCAAAGTACACTTTTGTAACTCAAACAACAGTAATTTTTTTTTATTTCTTTCTTGACCAGAATGGACATCTGCTGCATTTTATTTTGCTATTACTCTACACTCTTCATGATGGCTGCAATATAAGTTCTCTCTCTCACAATGTAATGAAAGATGTTTTCTAAAAACAAGTTTGCAAACTGTGAACAGAGTGCAGTGATGAGGAAGGCAAATTTCCGTGGCTCTCGATTCCTTGTGATTTGGTGAAACCAGTTTTTTGCTACAGAAAATGGAATTTTTTACTCACCGAAGGAAAGATCAGCTCAGGGTACATTTTAAATGTCACACAGCCACCCATGTGCTGCACTTCTGATCTGCCCCTTCAATCCTGGTGTCCTCCCTAAGTCCCTGTGTCCCACAGGAGCTGGACACAGCAGGATGTGCTGCCTGGCAGAGCCTGTCCATACCCAGCACATGAGGACAGGCTGCATTTATATTTATACACACCAAGAGATTTATTTGGTTCTTTAAAGCGTCTTCCTCGGTGAGCTGTGTAGATTTGATATCAACTGTTTAGACACAGACCATTTGTACAATTTAACCTTCAGTATTTATACAACTATAAAGGGAGTAGGGTGTATTTTTATGTCCCAGAGCAGTACATAAAAGGAATAAAAAATGCAAAGACTGGTAAGACAAGCTTTCAAAAAAAAAAAAAACCTGTAGACCCTGCTCTTATGCTGCTGCATAATGGTGTGTAAAATGTACTCCAATTTTTTGGTCACAGGACACAGAGTGTACCACGAAAGCAAGAATATTAATGATATAAATTTTGCCTATCACTAGCCTTGAAACCTTCATATGTCAAGCACAGGTTTAATGTTCTCCTTAAACAAAGTTTTTTCTTGTTCTTTTCTTTTTTTAAAACAAAGCACTTTGTATAGCAGAATATTTTGATTACCTTCTTCTGCCAAAAAAAAAAACATGTCTCAAGGCATGTTAAGTTACTCTAATACACTGGATTCATTTTTGGCTCAAGATTTTATTCATCATCTCTTTCTTCCTCACTAGTTTCTCCAAAAAGCACGGAGTACAGTCTAAAAAATATGTAACAATACATTAGTTTCTTTACCACATCAAGGACATCTTTCATAGAGTAAATAACCATGACTGGATAAGAAACTATGCCGTGTATTATAAAACACTTTGTGTTTTATTTCACCTTTTGTTACGCTTTTTGGAACTAAGTAATGACTGTAAAATGTTCCTTTACTTAGTTTCTTTTTCAGCTTGATAGCAATCTCTCTACAAAATTCTCTACATAAGCTCAAAGGAGCACATCTTTAGAAACACTCCCAAGCTTCTGACGATGGTATCTGGCTTTTGAAAATATTTTTGAAGTTACACAGGGTTCCAACTTAAACCACTTTAGAAGACTGATTTACAGAGTGAGAACTCGGCTGTTTCTGAAAAGTCTTTTAAGATGTCGAGTTAGCCACGTAAAAAAGACTAGTCAGCTCCAAAATTATAGGTCCTCAGGAATCAGATGCATGACAAATTTATAAAGGAGCCATGGGTTACTCCTCAGAATAACTAACAGCAGTATTTTTAGTCACCTATTCAAAGGATACTGCCCTTAGTTCCCTGCTTAATTCTTTATGCAGATACTCCAGCCAAGATGAAACCTAACTCAAAGTAACAACACAACTGCTGCTGCATGAAGAGTTTTTTTGGTAGAAGCAGAGGGACTGACATCTGTTTTCCTGCATGGAGAAAGAGACTGGCTCCATGGAAATGTTCCCAGGCTGCGTGACCACGATGAATCCCAGAGAATATGCTGAGTTAAAAGGGATCATCAAGTCCAACAGTTAGTCCTGCACAGGACCATCCCCAAGAGTCCCACCCTCTGCCCCAGGGGATCATCCAAACCCTCCTGGAGCTCTGGCAGCCTTGGGGCTGTGCCCACTGCCCTGGGGAGCCTGGTCAGTGCCAACCACCCTCTGGGGGAAGAACCTTTCCCTGAGATCCAACCTGACCCTGCCCTGACACAGCTCCAGCCATTCCCTGGGTCCTGTCCCTGTCCCCACAGAGCAGAGCTCAGGGCCTGCCCCTCCCGTTCCCCTCACGAGCAAGTCAGAACTGCACTGAGGTCTCCCCTCAGTCTCCTCCAGCTGAACACATCAAGCGCCCTCAGTGTCCTCACACGGCCTCAAATCAAGGCCCTTCCCCATCTCCGTTGCCCTTCTTTGGACACTCTCTAATGGCTCAATATTTTCCTTATATTGCAGGGACCAAAACTGCCCCAATATTGAGGTGAGGCCGCCCCAGGGCAGAGCAGAGTGGGACAATCCCCTCCCTGGCCTGGCATGATGCCCAGGACATGGTTGGCCCTCCTGGCTGCCAAGGGCACTGCTGACTCACGGCCAGCTGGCACCGACCGGGATCCCCCGGAGAGCCAGGAGGGTGCTCTGGGAGCCTTGTACCAACTGGGGAGGTGTGGAGGCAGCTGGGCTTTGCACACCGGCACAGACTTGGAGTGCGGTTTGGGGCCAATCAGGCAGCTGAGCACAGAGCCACGGAACACAGCCGAGGAGCTCTGCAGAGCCCTGGCAGGGCAGCACGCCCTGCTCCTCTGGAGGAGGGCTGAGTCACTGTGCTTACGGTGCCTCCAGGACCCCAGCAAGTGCCACTTCAGAGCCCTGCACCTCCCAGACCGTCCCGTCCGCGTGGGAAGTGAGCACAAAACCATTAGCCCAGCTCCAGAGGA
Source organism: Oxyruncus cristatus (assembly GCA_013399855.1). Classification (NCBI taxonomy): domain Eukaryota; kingdom Metazoa; phylum Chordata; class Aves; order Passeriformes; family Cotingidae; genus Oxyruncus; species Oxyruncus cristatus. Next base: position 1,463,838 of record VXAY01002113.1, read on the forward strand.
TATTTTGAAGGTAAACATATTGAGAGGCTCTCAGGAACATTTTGAATTTCCTTGCCCCATCCTCTGATCAACAGCCAGAACACACACACACACACACAGACAGAGGAAGCGACTTGTTGCTGCTACTCCGTCCTTCTTCAGAAGCAAAGCAGGGATATGAGATGAGTGACTTCACCCAGTACAGCCTTTCTCAGGGCCTGATTTACAAACAAAGCAACACCTCTGCGCTCTTTGCTAAAAATTAGATTGTGAACTAGTCATTAGTCCCTGAATAGGACTGCACAGCCGCTGTCTGTCCAGCTATTATTAATCACACACAGTCAAAAATGAAAGCAGTTCATACAGAAAAGTCAAAGTATGAAATGAATAAAGAATTTCAAAGCTTGTTTCAATTGCAACTTCTTTAAATAAGAGAGTTGGTTTCTAATCAGGTCACAGTGAAATATTCATTTCCTGGAAGCCTAGCATTTAGGAGGCAAAAATCTCTTCTTATTACGTATATCACACACACTGACATATTTTCTGAGCAACTCAGATGTGTTCTTCAGGGCAGTCTGGGTCAACTAATTTAGACAACACTTACATAAAAGTCACTCTCAGTTCAGGTCTTAGTCCTACCCTGAAAACCAGCCGATGTCCATGATACCACGAGTGTCCATCAGAGATGGTATGAAAACGTGACTGTATTAATTGGGGAAGGAGGGTGCAGATATGGACAAAGAGTTAAAACGAAGACCAAAGATTAAAAAAATGAATTACCTGTTGTTTTAATCTTCTGTGCTCTTTAACATAAAGATCTTTTATAAAACAGATGGAGTTTGTCAAACAAACAGCTAAACATATAGGAGGTGCCATTTTTCTGATAAAATGCAAGGCTAGCTGGTGCTTGCACATGGCATTCTGTACAAGCTGAAAAACAAAAGCATGTTCCTACAGCTGACAGCAGCCAATTTTCTCATTAAATCTGAGAGATTGTTATCATTCCATGTTCCAGCTCTTCAAGACCCTTAGTAATTCTTGAGTCACATGTTTCCAAAGTAGGGCATATAAAATAACATGGCTTGAATCACTTGGAGAAAAGCTTCTGAGAAGCCTAAAATAGGCCCTTCAGTTGTAAAAGTGAAATGAGGACAGGTATTAAATAAACAATGCACAGAAGGCAGGAGCATACAGGCCATGTTACGGATGACACAAGGAGGACAGAAGGGAAATAACGTCACAGAAGTTTTGAAAAGACACAGCACACTGAAGACTTACCACGATGTTTCCATCTCTAATTTTACCTCTGGGTGTTTCACAAATGTGAGGACTGTGACTTTGAGGCATGAATGGAGTTACTGATTATAGGAAGAGTTTTGTTCTACTCTGGCAACTGGATTATGAATTTGTCCTGCTTTACAATCAAGAGACACATGTGCCTATATATGTAAAGAGTCTATGAATTAGACTTCCTGCATTCCTCCCCAGACGTAGCGCAAAAAGTAAAACCATTTCCAATTTTGGAGATGGTTGGGTTAAATAATTTGAGGAGAGTTCCTGTGAAAGTCTGTAGCAATCTCAGAAGCCTGGAAGACAGCAAAATTCCTGTGTCCCAGGACAGCAGTGTAACACCAAGAGGACTCTGGCAGGAGTAGGAGACCTTTGGTACCTCATAGAGATGGATGCACTGAAAGGCTTTTACAGCAACAAGCAGAGCTTTGTGTTGGTTTTGTTTTTAGCAACATGACAGATAATGCCCATGAGGGGCGTATTTCAGTTTCCTTGTAATCAAGCTGAACAACAGCACTTAACTTAATTCATGCAACTGCCATACCCAGAGAGGAGATGTCACAACAATATGAAAATGGAAAGTGTGATTGCTGGAAAGAACAGTTAACAATAACTTTCTAAAAATAATATCACGTTTTTAATTGTACTCTCAGTTAGAAAAAGCTAACAGAGACGCAATAAATTAATCTTCAACATCCTCCCTACTCCAGGGTTCCTATGAATTATCTGTCTCATTCTGGAAAGGCTTTTATTCTCCTGCTGGGACCTGGCACTGCAGGGCTGTCTGCAGGAGTGGTGAATCCCAGCAGATGACCTGGATCACTCTCAGAAGAGTACAAACTTAACCAGGAAAATCATTTCTGTACACCTTTAGCATCTTTGCTGTCACAGATTATGATCATGTTTATTTTCACAAATCCTCTATAAAATAGAGGATGAAAGAGGAGAAGGAAGAAGAAGATAGGAAGATTCACCTTCTTATGGATAGAGAAGGTTTGCCCACCCTTTCCTTACAGAAATGTGCCTTCTGAGGCACAGAATTTGAGGGACTTCCCACAGGCCATCCATAAGGGCAGGATGAGTAGGGACATGAGCACAGGTTGCTAGAACCCCACAGCAGCACTGACTATTCCTATACTCAGTGATTAAGCCATTGATCAAAGGCCCATTAGTCACTGATTTTCATAATTAACCTCTTGCTTTGGAGTTCACAATTTGTGTGCAAATTGCCTATGAGCAAAGGGAGATCACACAGAAATGAAAGGCAGCACTTCATCCCATGCAGACATTCACATGGAAGGCATCAGACACCAAACATTATCACTAAAATGTAATTGGGATAATCTCCCTCAGCTCAGCAGTGTGTCAAAATACCCCTTTGACAAAATAAGAGCCCAAAGAAACAAACTAATTTACAACCTGGGATAAAAAAGATTAATCGCTCAAAGACAGAGGAAGAATCGGGTAGGCAGACATTGTACAGTCATCATAAAACACGCATAATAATGTCACAAAAGAGAAAATTACTGAATTTATTATGTTTTTCCAGGAATCATTCTGTTCACTAGAAAAAAGTTCCCATTGCACTGCATGCAAGAGCAAACAGACAGGTTTGAAAAGGTTCCCCACTACCACCGATTTTGACAGCAGCAGACATACAAATTTCCTATCTGAGAGTCTTACCCAGCTGACTTCTGATGATTACTGTAAGCTGATTTTCCCTCTCCCTGGGCGCTAAGCTTTTGGTTCTTTGTGAAAATGCAAGTGCTTTCAATCCTGCACCCACTCAACAGCAGTTTGGTTCACTAACTGTTCATGTTGAAAACAATCACTGTGGGGCACATCACAGCCTTTAATAAAACCTGAATAGAGATTCCCAGAACCTCTCTCAGGGACTGCAGTGCCAGCTGTGACCACAACAGAATTCCCATCTGTTTTTCTTCCCTGTGGTCAGTGGATAGATGTGGCTTGAAACCACGGGTTGTTCTTTGCTTCTGTTCAGCCTGCCATGTCTCTGCTGCTGAGCTCTTAGAGCTGGGGCAAAGCTTGTTTAACAATTCGAAAGAAATGCTTATTCCCCTTTCATTCTCTGCTTTCCTATCCCCAAATTTAGCCACACCTCACTGTTTCCTGCATTAAATGACATTCAGTGACAAACAACTGGAATCAAAGAGAACAGCAAACTTTGAAAGTATGTTGGTAGAGTACAAAACAAGCTACATCTGATGAAATCAGCAATGAAACAGAATTTATGCCCACCTGAGTCTCTGTAGGAATAAACTCCTGTAGATCTTCAAGTCACTGTCATCCACAAAGACTGTGAATCCAGAGGACTTCTGTTAAATATAATTTAATTGCATGGCACGTTAACCCTGCTGTTACCCTGATCCTGCCTTAAATACATCTTTCAAGACAACCATATTTATAATGAATTATTTATTGGCTTAAATAACTTAGAACCAAATATGGCTCAGCCAAAAAAAAAAAAAAAAAAAAAAAAAAAGCGAGAAATAT
>VXAY01002113.1:1467688-1553165 GCA_013399855.1 Oxyruncus cristatus
ATGGCTCAGCCAAAAAAAAAAAAAAAGTCTGGAAAGTGGTTATATATATATGCATGTACATGTGTACATACATAGATATATAAAAATAAAAAGGAAGACAATTCTCCTTTTTAAGCTGAACAAAATGACTACAAGAAAGCTTTTGAAAAAAGTTTATATTGTCACAAAATGTTTTAGTTTGATTCTACAGAAATTAGCACAGGAAGCAATGAAATCCCAGGCTTTCTCTCAGGGCTATGCAGGAGTTTAGAAGCTGGAGAACAAGTTCCTGTTTCTATCAAAGGACTTGGATTAATCAAGTCATTTCCCTGTGCCTGAAATTATTTTATGGCACTTGCATCTTTATTATCAGAAGTCCACAGATAAAACACACAGCGCAGGGATTAATTTTATTAGCAAAAATGAAGAAATTGCACACAGCTCCCACTCCCGCCCCCCTCTCCCTTCCCCCAGCAGAGGCAGGGCTGGTTTTCACCTAGAGTTTATCAGAAATTACTATTAGCAGACACGTTTCTCTTAAACCACAATTCTTAGGCTCAATTCTGGGCGCTTGAAACTCCCATTCAAGCCACTGGCAGTTTGGAGGCAGCAAAGTGTGATGACCTTTATCGTGACCTGTCAGCATCCCAGAAACACCAGCCCATGTCACTGACAGGGGAAAAAAAGAACTCCATTACCCAAGAGTGGCAGTAGGATCTTATTCCTTTTAGGCTCAAGTTGTAGGAAGAGATATCACCATTTATTGACTGCATTTGGAGGGCTGGAGGAGAAGGTGGCTTATTTATATATATATATATTGTTCATGTAATACCTCAAAGTGTTCATAAAAATAAGGAACTTGCACTGCAAGGTGCTGAGCAGCACCTCCATTTGAGGTGCACTGCTGTCTGAATATTGGGGGGAAAATGCAATTCGTTGGATCAGACTGTCCTGGCACATAATCCTGTTGCAACTGGCAATGCCTGATGTTAACCCACAAAAACACCCCACTCTTTGGATATGATTGCATTACAGAGAAAGAAATCCCTTCCACCTCCTTACAGTGCCACCAATCAACACTGTGATCAGCAGAAGACTTAAAGATCATGATTATATTTATAGATTGGATGTATAAGTTGATGCTTAACAAATTCTGTCCCTTAAATGAGTTGCATTTCCTTGTTTCCAAGTGAATGTCAGAGCTTCAACTGCATTTCTTGCAGATCATAAAGCCCCAGATGAATTCTTTCCTAAATACAATTTTAATCTCATTAAAAAATTCCATACATTGTGCTCTATGTCATAGGGCAAATCAGCAGAGGATGAATGATTTTTTAGGACTGAGGCATACTGTATCTAGCTTAAAATTTTGTTTGAACCAATAACCTCTTATGAAACAGTACAAGGTAAATACATAGGAATAAATTCCTGTTGATTTTTCCAAGGATATGATCTCAATTTAAAATGTCTATGATTTTTAATGCATTGTAGATGGCCTCTTTTACAGCTTTATGAAAGTACTATTATTATTTAGAAATACTAATAAAAATTATTAATATTTCCCTGGTTTTTCAAAATACTTTTCTTGCCTCTCAGATTATGGCTTACATTTTTCTTCCCTGGTATACAAAGTTAATATCTGAGCAACATGAAAAGAAATCCATCAACATGACTGGAGGCCTCAGAGGTTTGGTAAGAGGATATTGAACCTTCCACCCCGAGGTTGTTGCTTCCAAAGTGCCCTTGGCTGGTCAGGACTGAAACTCATTAACATTTGAGGGCTCTTCAGTGGTCTGCAAACCTGGATCTTTAAAATTCAACTTCTTGTGCAGTCAGATTTGGCCTGGCAGAGAAAAATCCTCCGAACAGGAACAAAAGTAATGCAATTTTCGTGATGATAAATAGGACACATTTAGTGATAAATGAAATTTAGACAGTCATTTATACCTGTGCTTGTTTGTCATTCAGGAAAAACAGCAATGCTCAGTAGCTGGAAGATGTCTGTTCCTGAGCACTTCTGGGGGTACCATAAGTGAAAAGAAATTCCTGGTGAGGTACCTTCTTGCCCTAGAGAGGGTCCAAGGACAGCAGAGTGGAGATGGAGCACCAGTAGCACTCTCATTTAAGCTCAGCCTACTCCACAAATAAACAGAATTTTAGTCTCTAGGGCTGTCAGCCTGGGATATTTCCTAAGCCCTTAATTGTTGTATGAAGTCCAGAGATATTTTATAGATGAGAAGTGTAAGAAATAATTGATGGTTACAGTGCCATTGACTGCAGGAGGAACAAGATCAGGTCCATCATAAACTCCTGACATGCAGGTTCCAGAGACACAGATCAGCCATGACAATGTGTCTTCTGCTCATTAATGCTCCATTAATGAAACTCTGGGAATTTGCCCAGTGGAACCACACAGATGTCACTATTTTCTTCTGATCTCCTCCCGTGTGACAGTCATAAACCCAAGTCTTCCCTGGTGCTTTATTAAATAACTCAAGTTGACTACTTGATGGAATTTGAGAATTATTTATATTCCAGCCTTCTGAATCATTCTCTTTTTTTTTTTTGCTGGCTTAATGTCAGATGTCCCCGTGCCTTTGCTACCTGGAAACAACACCAGTCAGTGGGAGCTGAGAATTTCCCTTCCCTCAGGATTATGTACTTTAGCTCTATCTCAGAGAGAGAAATAAAGCTCCCTATTTGTGCTTGTGGTTTATTTGAATGTATTTGCTCTGTGAAATTAATAAAGCATTGCAACAGTACCTTGAACACAACTTCACAGACTCTTGAAAATCTGAATTAAATTTTTAAGGGATTAAAACCACAGTGAAGAACAGATCACTGGAATAGGTGTTTCCATTAATTCTTGGAAATAGGAAATTTTTGGCAGGAAACTTTTCAATACCCTCAAGGCTTTGTCTGTTCAAAGTTCAATGAAAAACTTCACCACAGTAACAGAATTCCATAGGGAGCCCATAAGCTTCTGCTCTTAAGAGTTAGGTAAGAGGAGAAAAATAAATCACAATAAATAAGGGAAAGCATTCCTGAGTTAATTGAAATGTTGCCACTTAATGTACTGATTTAAGTCAAATGGGTTTGCTTTTTAAAATATACCCCTTATAGTTATAGGCTTAGAAACAATTAAGTCAGTTTGTGAATCGTGTTTAGAAACAGATGCAACTGAATATGTAAACAACAAGAAAATAATCACTGGAATGAATGGTTCTCTCCCTATAAGCAGTTCAGAGTATATTAAAAATCAGCTGCTGCTTTATACTCCTCCCTACCTCTTTCCTTCCTAATATGCAGAACTAGGTCAGACATAATGTCCTTATACTAACAAAGTAAGAAAGTAATTTCTCCCTATTCATTAAATTCATGCTTTTAATCATATCATAACTGTATTAAAATATAGATGGAACTCAAACCGCTGATCATAAAGATGAAGATTTGCAGAACAGGTTCAGCAAATAGTTCCTCCATCAATCATGGCATGAGAATACCTTGTGGGCCAGATCTTTGACTGCAGTAACCCTTGAATGAAGCTGATTCTACATTACTGGAGGATACATCCTTCCCTTCTCATCCCTGGGAACGATTTCTACACCACCGACGTCCTGCCATTCCCTACATTCCATCCCCACCTTCCAGAACGAGGGAGAAATTCGCCTTGTTTTTCCTCACACATCACCAAAACCCACCATAGCAACTGGCCACACATTTATGGAGCAGGTGTCATCCTCAGGATCTCGGGCTCCTTACAGAGGGTGTTTTATGGAACCATTTTGTTCACTGCTAAAGCACAGCCAGCTCTGGAAGGATGCAGAGCACGTATATATATGCACACATATATACAAACAGAAAGCAGCTGCACAACACACTGAAATTTGGAAGATGATGAGAATACTCTAAAATGATTCTTTGCTATCAACCCTACAAAAAAGTGCAGTTCTTGAAAACAAACTAAAAAATACAACTAAAAAGAAGTTGCTTTTACTCTGGTATCAGAGGAGCCTCATGAAGCTATACAGGTTTAAGTGGGTTTATTTACATCTTACCCAATACCAGAATAGCTTTCTGCTTTACATAAGCCCTTAAAACAATTAATAACATGGGGAACAGGGAGTTTTATTCTTCCTTTGTGTTGTTCCCAGTATATTGGGGCCGCATTCTTGGTCGGCAGCTTTGATACTATGATAATAAACATAATACTTCTGGGCTGGTCACTGAGATTCCCACAGGAAGAGGAGAAAGCAGGAGTAAACTTATGTTTCAAGATGACCCAGCTCTTCCAGCTGAGCAGCACAAATTTGGACGTGCCCCTCCCAGCTGAGGCACAGAGTGCATCAGCAGCAGGCAGAGCTGCCTGCTCCCCCAGGGGACAGCCATGAATCAAAGTTCTCTCTCCCAAATCACAGTCCAATAGCCAAACACAACGTTCCCAGCGTGCAGCTGTGGCACAGCCAGACAGCTGCAGAGGCTCCGCACCCAGAGCTGGTACCTGGCGTGACATCGTACTGGTGGGGCACAACTCAGGCAAAGCTGAACCATCTGCCTCCCTTCCTTCTCCACCAGTTTCCTCTCCCAGGCTCTCACACAGACCTCAAGTTGCTTAAGTTATGAGAGCTGACAAGACTGTTGCCCCAGGTTTAATGTGTGACTGTTCTCATGTATCATGTGCTTCTTCTACAGGCACATTCCATTTCCTTGCCTAGACCAGATTTCTGCTCAGGCCTCCGTGCAGCACAACTGACACTGTCACAGGAGACAGAGGCTTGTTCATTCAGGACTTGCCAACTGGCAGACAACCAAATGAATATTCCCTTACACAGGGAGACCAAGTTCACATGGTTTGATGTAAGGGAGAGCCTCCTTCTCAAGGCAGCTCTTTGATAGTTATAGCTCCTCCTGGATCAGAAAAAAAAGTCACATCTGAAAAAAAGTGTTTCCAGAAAACCATTCAGATTCCGATCTGCCAACATCTCCTTCTAAGAAATCATGTATCATTTGATTTCAGACCTGCATATTCCTTCTGGCTGGCCTGATTAAACTGAAATTGTCTGAAATTGTAGTGCCTGAACAGCTTAGTACTGAATCCCTCGGACATCATATTTCTCCACTGTTTTGTTTTTTTTTTCAGTGCAGCAACTGAAAAATTTATTTAGTTAAAAAGCCCCAACCCCTTCCCTCTTTATACAGAATGTCTGTGATATGTTTGTGGATACAAGCTCTCCAGTGCCAGCTCAAATCTTACCATTTCAGTTCAAGGGAAAACTCAAATACTTTCCCTCTCCCCAGACCCACTCACGATTCTCTGGATTCCCCTTAATAAAACATTCTCTGGGGCTCATAAATTGTTTATGGCGTACTTCTTTCTCTCTCTGCCCCATGAGGCAAGTTTGCAAAACTTTCTCTCCAGAAGCTCAGGTACAAAATGACCAGGGATTGATGGGTTTCCCTGCACACACATGAAGTCCCTTCCAAGCCACTGGCACAAGCCGAGGGCGAGCCTGTGCTGCTGATGTGCTGAGCAGGTTGTGCAAGAGGAAATACAGTTTTATCTACCATGTACAGTTTGCTAATGACAGTCTTTTAATGTGAGGCACTGCATTTGTTTAATGTCCAAAATAAAACCAAACTAAAATATTCTAATCCACTAATTTGTCACTTTATGACTCATTCATTCTTCATCTCATCTGTCAGAGTCTCCTTTACAACTAACAGAAAAGGTCTGTACTCAGGGGGGAAAAAAGAGAAACAAACAGAAAGAAAATAAAACAAACAAAACACCCCAGCACCAAACTCTTCCCTGAGCTATTGAGTGGGCCATAAAAAGCTCTATATGGCTCATCCCTATCATAATCCCTTTGCATTTATCTTCCGCCTTCTATTTCCATGTAATAGATTCAAGAAACACCGTAAGATAATTGAGTTGTGAAATGATCATGTTTGGGATGCAACGGGCACATGCTATGGGCAGCCTTGCATTAAGCCCAAAGGATCCCTCATCACCTGAATGTATAACAAGCAAGAAGGATTTTGGAATGTGACAGAATATCAACATCAACCCCTGCTACAAACCCTATGAACGCAGAAATTTCCATCGTGCTTGGACTTTAAAAGACCAGCAATAATGGGCTCAGGTAAAAGAGTTCTGGCACGGCCAGCTCTGTTTAATTTATGAGTTTGATTCTTTGCCTTAGTTAGCAGGCAGCCACAGAAAGGGAGTAGATCTTGATTATTTGCCTGCTGAGGTGCAGTGCACTACACTGAGCTGCTAATCTTAGCATTAAAGCGTGCCTTTAGACTTTTATTTACTTTAAAAAAAAATAAGAAGAAGGGGAAGGGGAATAGGGAGACCTCCCATAAATCAGAGAGAAAATCCTCATTCAGCTACATTTCTGAAAGTCCTGGCTGCCAGTACCATGCACAAAATAATACATATTTCTATTTTATTAAATTCTGAGGTTGTTTTGGTGAAGGTCCTGCACTGCTGGGTAAACATTTGCTGCTCCCAGGAACAGGCTGCACAGATTTCTGGGAAGAGCACGTCCCTGGGCAAGTGCAAAACAAGGAGTGACAAGGTGAGAAACAGCCACCTTACGTCAACACAGGTTAAGGGAGGAGCATAATCACATAAATATGTGTGTGCTGAGAGAAACAGAGAAAAAATTGTATCTACCAACACATCAGTCATTAAATAAACAGTAAAGCAGTTTCTGCACTTCTTCCAAAGCAGTCTGTACATTCAGCAGCCAAGCAGTGCTGGGATCTGTGCTGTAGCCAGAGCCAGGCTCTTTTCAAGGTGGATCAGTTTAAAAGTGGAAATTAATTTGCCAGGTGAGAGCCCTCATCTGCTGCAAACCGATATTCCCCAAGTGCCAACCACAAAGACTTTGCAGCTGTTGAGCCTGATCCCGATTTAGTGAGCAAATCTCCTGGTTTGGGTTTGGTGATGGTGCCAGGGCTGCCTCAATCCACCGTGTGAGTGTTGGCTGCTGCGCACACACACACACACAGATGAGTTTCCTTAGGGGTGTGCCAGAAACAAATGCACTGCTGCTCAGTCTACCACCTTTGGAAAAAGGATTGCCAGGCTCAGACACAGAAATAAAACCCCCTTTCCTGATCTCCCCTGTCTGAGCACCAGGCAGCACGGTGATGACCCAGGCTCTTGGATGCTGCCTCCAAAGAGCTGCACAGTTTGTCTGTGCACACAAGCAGCTTTCACTTCAAAGCACCTCCTCAGGCTTTGCACTTTCTCGGGTGCTTTGCTTAAATCCAGGGATCCTACAAACAGAAACTGCAGTCTGTTCTTTCTCTTGCTCTGGAGATGCAGTTGTATTTCTCAGAGAGGCTTCCATAAACTCTCAGGCATTTAAAATACACAGAACCTCAAGGTCCCTCAGTAGCTTCGTACTCCCTGGTCCATTCTCTTCCATTCACTTGTGCTGAACTAACAAGGGCTGCAGTAGCTGATAAGTTCACTACTATTAAGTTATGTGCAGCTCATACTGCAAATTATTTGACCCTATCAGCTCCCAGCTGCCACAGTTTCAGCTTTCCTATCCTCATTCCAGGTCTACTTGACCGGAGAAGCTTGTGACCACTTCGTGATTATTCTTAACCAATGCCCTGGATGCATTTCTTATTGAAGCTTTCTTAATTTTCCCTGCATTTTCCTGACTCTTCCCAGAGCTTCTGTCAAGTCACAGTTTAATCCCAGTTTAGTCTCCTCTAAACTAACAATAAAAGCAAGTTCTCTGAGCCAAGCTTCCTTTTAATTTACCTATAGATGCTGATTCCCACAACCCCATCAACACTAATGTAACTGCCAAGGGGGTACACAGCAAAGTCTCCCCCCACAAGCTGCTGGTATTTGCACTTTATTATACAGCATATAATTGGTTGTGATACTTTTGTATAAAGATTCAAAACAAAAATAAATAGTTTGGTGTACGTGCAGTTTAATTTGATTTGACTGTCTTTTGGAGAATTTCCTCATCCACTTTATTGAACTGCTCTATTTACTGATGTTGCCAGTGCTAGGAGCCTGGATTTCTTGTTTATTAGAGCTGGCATAATGAAAGTTTGCCACCTGATTAATTTTAATAGTTTAGCAGGGAACCTGAGGATAATGCATATTGGTTGTCAGGCTACAGATAAATTTCGTCCATTTGGTTGTAAAGATTTTGGCAGAAATAAAAGCTGCTCTTTGCTATCATAGAGAAGCATTTTGTTGGGTGAAATAGTGTTTTCTAAGGAAGCCACTGTCTCATCTGCCCTTATGATGCACGGACACACAAATAAGCCTGAGATGATACAACATCCCAGTTCTGATACCCCTCACACTGAGTGCTGATGTAAAAGACTTGGGAAGACTTTGTGGATCTACTACTAGTTTAGAGTCTATTTGTGTGAGTTCCTAAGAGCCCAGGGCAGCGAGTCAAGAGATCTGGGTCTCACTCCCAGCTCCTTTAATAGCCACTTTTCCCTTCTGTGCCTCAACTTCCCCAGTGGAAGTGCACATCATGTTACTGATTTCCCCTGCAAAGCACTATCTAAGTGCTCATTACTATCAGTTTTAGTGGCAGAGTGTTCCAGGAGAAGCTGAAAGGGCTTCAGAGATCACTTGGAGAGTCTATGTGCAGGTGAAAGTGTTGCCTAATTGGCTCTGGACTGTGAGGCTGAACACCCAAATACTCTCCCAGCCTGCAGGGGAACACTTTTATTGAACCTCCACACCTTTTGGAAGCTGGTAACATTCTGAGGTGACAGGCTTTATGTGTGTGCTTCTTCCAAAAGAGAAAGAGAAAAGAGGGAGGAGCAGCTTTTTCTCTTTCTCTTCCATTATTCTAAGCTCTTCTGCTTCAGAGACATCGTAATGGGACTAAATTTCCTCAACATGTACATACGTATCTGGAGGCTGTCACTGCTCTTACAAGGGATATTTGACTTCTCTGCTCAGGAACTGGGCTGGAGGAAGGAGGTGCCTGGTGCGTTCGTAGGATGGAGGGGTCAGGCTCTGGCAAGAAGAATTTAAAAATAAAATTCTTCTCGGCTCTTTTTTCAAGCCACCTAATTTGGAATATAAATGATTTACACTGAAATGATTAATCAATGCATTCATTATACTTGCACGGTTACTCTTTAGCACCAAAGGAAGTAAACAACAGCCCGCAGTACAGCAGAGAAGATGAACAATCTTAGACCTCAAACCTACAAATTAATATATTAAGTGAACATCAAAATCTCTGAACAGAGACAGTTTTAACTCAACCCACACAAAGCAGCAGGCAGGATCAAGGCAACAGTGCATCTGTTCTAATATTCCACGGTGTAGATCTTCTCTCACTAGCCAAAAAACATCTATTAAAATTAAAGGGAGTTACAGAATTTGGTGTTGGCATAATGAAAAATAATAGATAATTCCATTTAAGTACCATAGTTGATGCTATTTAAGAACCACATCTATTTAATGCAATTCATATCAGTTTTGCAGTGATGGGTTGCTTGTTTGTATTAAATTCAGAAGTTTTTTTTAGAAGTCACCTCAAACTTTAAAGAACCTTTACAAAATTCTTCCACCAAAAGCATAAAATATACTCTATGGTGCTGACTTTTTCACATTTCATATATATATATGTGTAATATACATACATAGATATATATAGATGTTTAGTCCAAATTCCTAAATTTACTTATAAAGTAATAGGTTAATCATTTCAGTATAAATTTATCTTTTCTCCCTTCTCCTCAATTTTATCTCTTTTGCAATCTGAATTGCTAAATTCTGGTACCCAGTAATGAACACAGTAAAATAAGTAACCTAGATAAGGTAGATAATGAGAAAATATGAGTTTGGATGTTAAATTGTCACTAAATTAAAAAATAATCATGTCAGAATCCACTTCTCTAAGCCAGAGTGGGAAAGGAAATTTAATGGAAGGGTACATTTCAGAGCTATACCAATCTACAGATAGATATTGAGGGATAGACACCAAGCACAGTCACTCACTGCATGACACCTGCTCCTGCAAATATACAAATTTTAACAGCTGAGCAGAAAAAGCAAACACTCATTTCTCCCCAGATCAACTTGTTCCCCGGATAAGTATTCAAAGAAAGAAGGTTCATTTCTGAAATGTCGAGGGAACCGGTCGGACTCAGGGGATGGGAAAGCAGAACAACACAACAAACCTCAGCTTGGATAGAAAATGAACAATAATTCATCAAAAGGCCACTCACTTGAAGAAAAAACAGTTAAATAAGTGGACATCTTAAAAACAAAGCAAAATAAGAATTTTATCAAATTACCGTTTTCAGTCACGCTCATTAAGTTGTATCAAAAATCCCCAAATCAGAAAATGGTCGCAGTAACATCTCCAGAAACCTGGGGTGGGTTGGTTGGTTTTGGTTGATTGGTTTCTTTTTTTGTTGTTGTTGTTGTGGGTTTTTTGTTTGCTTGTTTGGGGAAGGGGTTCCTTGTTTGTTTCTTTAGTTGTTGTGTGTTTTCTCCTTTCAAGGCTCCAGTTTTTAATTTACAGCTGGGCTGGGGCCACATTTTCAAGACTGGTCTTTTGTTGGCAACCAAAAAGGTCTGGGGGGGAGGACAGGGAGAGAGAAAGGATGATTTGAAATGGAAAAAGTGAAATCAGATGTCCTCTCTTTACCCCAACAACCTGCCCCTCAGTAAAATGCCCAAAAATCATCAATGTCAGAAAATGCTTGTAACTGTACAGGAAAGCCACAACAAAATACATTTTGAGCAATTAATAAAAGCCCACATTCACCCCACACTAAATAGGAGGTTCTCTTAGTCTTTAATCAGCTTCACAGTGACGAGCCCTTCTGCACAAAAAGCCTCATCAAGCTTCCTTGGGCTGTTTTGGCTCATCAGATCTCACAAAGAGACAAATTTCAGAACACCAGCCTGCCTTCATTATTTAAAGCATAATCCTACCTACATTAGCACACCTGCTTTCTCTCTGCTCCAAATGTCAGCACAGAAATAACTGCTCCGGAGTTTACAACAGGAAAATAAAACCAAACAATGCTGCCCTCACACCATTACAGTCCCCAAAAGACCTGTAGCCAGACAAAAAAAAATATAAGGGGAATTTTCTGTAGACATAAAGAACTGCAACACGGCTTCCTTGGGGTTTATTTATTTTTAAAGGACCGGGGATTCTGAGTGTACAAAACTGGTTGGGATGCTCTGGGGGGGGCTTTGACAGCGGCTAAATTTATCCTGGTGATGTGAATACCCCTGAGGCAGGGGAAAGCAGCTTCTCCTAAAGGGAGCTCAGGACAGGAATCCCTCATCCCCGAATCCTGCAATCCCTAGATGTGGAATACTCAAGTTAATGCATAGGTACCCGTAATTCCAGCACACCTGCCCACGCTGGCTGTGCTGAAATGCTCAGCTTTCTTGGAAATGATCCCTCATTCCTTACAACAGGCTGAATGCTTTCCCCAGCAAGCAGAACCTGGATCCCTGGAGCTTGGGACATGACAAACAGCACGGAGCACATGTCACTGCCTCGTCTGCCCCAGCAGCACGGCTGCTTTCTGACTTACAAGGAAAATAAATATTTGCTTCTTTCATTTGTCCCAGTAGGACTGGAAATGTGAAATATTTGCTGTAAGATTTATGATGGTGGGACAATTTTCTCTCTCCATCAGGAGAGAAAGGCTCAGGCATGAATAATCTATAGGCACTACGGACTGAACCCCTAATCAGAACTCTTCAAAACAAAATCAAGTCTCCTACATAATTGAAGGTGGGGGAAAGGGGGAATGTGAGTGTTGGTTCTCAGAGGTACATGAATTAGAAAATGTCAAATCACTACTCAAAAAAATCCCTGTTCACCTGCAAATTACTCAATTAGACATCTGACAGACACTGACAAATGTTGTCTATCCCTTCCACAGCAGCAGAATCTAGTGAAGAAAGTGTGTACTGTAGATTTGTATTTTTAAATGGACTAGAGGAGACCTAACACTTACCCTCCCCAGATTTCTTTCTGCTCACAAGCCTACAAGCCAAGGCTACAAATAAAGCAATAAACCAAAACATATATGCTCTTGTTTGTTTGGTTGGTTTTTTTTCCTATTTATGTGTGACATCTCATCATCAAATCTTTGCCATTCTTAGGGAAGAAGACAAGACAAACTACAGATGCAATATGCTGGTATTTTACTCCACACCAAAATCCTTTACCCACATAATTCCTACCTAAAAGCAATTCTAACCCAGTCTTTTGGGCACAGCAAAGAACTTCTCTCAGGAAAGAGCAGCAGAAGGTCGACCATCAGTCCAGCTCACTGTCACGTTAACCTGGGGCTGGCTATGGGACATGTAAGATCCTAATAAGAAATTTTGAATAGGTATCTTTTGTATGAAGCAAAGTCTCAGCACAAATAAAAATCCTACCCTTTAAGGCATTTAATTTCAGTCATGAAGCCCGTGTTATTTCTTAATGTACCCATAAAACTGAGGAAACACCTTGCACATCACTGAAAACGGGGTAAAAGGGGGTTCTGAAGCTGTAAAGAGCATCCATAGCAGGTGTTAATTATTCTACTTGAGTTAAATAGCAATAAATTAATAAAATCTCTGGATCCTTTAGCAAAGTTGTGCCTGGGTCTAACAAAACTTTCCGTACCCTGAAAGATCTCTGTGTGTGATGGCAACCTGCCTTTGGAACTGCCTCTTTGCTCTGCAGCACAGAGCCAGGTTAAAAAAGCAGCTTCCTGCCATTTTCCACTTTCATTAAAATCTTTGTCTCTGGAATGAGACGTTAGAAATGAAATGCTTAATGTATTCATGAAATACAATCCAGCTGTTTGCCATGGTGACCTTTTCAGTATTCTGTATTTTATATTTTGATTAGCCATGTATGTACTGGTGGAAAATCCCTCCCATAGCTGTTGCTGGCAGACCTAACTCCTGGCAGATCATGCTCCTGTGTAAAGGAAAATAATGCAAGGATGTCAACAACCAGCTATTTCAAAGCAATAGTATCTCATGCCCAAAGTTCCATTTCCATAAGCTCTGCAGAAGGCTCATATGCAGGTTTTAAAGCACACAGGGAGTGTATACAGAGAGTCTCTGCTCCTGTAGCCTTTATTAAAAACTACTGCACCAAAGGCATTGTTAAAAAAATGATCAAAAAATAAATTTATAGGAAAAACTAAAGCTACAGTGCACCCGTGTTTTCGTACTTTTACAATGAATCTTGAACTTAGGGATATTTGTACCCATTTCAGCCCCCTCTACATGTGCAGGCAGAAAACCAGATGGATTCAGTAAAGTATGAGCACAGATGTAAAAGCTGGAACGGTACCTTCAAAAAAATCTACAGATTCTGGCTAAAAACTGATCCTGAATCTTTCAGGCTTTGGTGTAGATCACTATGATTATTGAGAACAGATAGTGGCTTTAAATTCAAAAAATGCTGTGATGGAATAAAAAAATAGTTTAGATCTTTTGCAGCTGAGTATAGGAAATGGAGATGTAATCTGTACCATGACTATTCTGTTTATCTATCCACGCTATTTTTCAGTAGAAATGTGTATTACAAAAAATTACCTAGAAAAAAAAACAAACCTCTATTTTAAGACCTTTGTATCAAATGCAAAAATTAACAACTAACACAGAAATATTTAAAATAACGTAACAGTTGTTTCACAAATTGAACTATTTAAAACTTACACTGTTACTGATCATTATCTAAAAAGCTTTTGCCAGTTCAAAAAATTGCTATTCTAAATCTGTCACAGAGTTGAGAACTGCAAACACACGCTTTAAAATTAAAATCTTGACAACTTCCTCCACATTTACAATCCACGAGTCTGAGCTCAGAGTTGCACCTGGAAGGCTGAGCGATTCCTTGACATGGCAAGAGATGGCCAGAGACAGGTTCCCCCCAACAGGGATTGGGTTTAACAGGGGGTCAAGAAAGGACAGTTGTTGGGTAGGTGCAAGAAATTCTCCTGTGGACGTTTGGGAAGTAACCTGCAAACTGAGCAACGTCCTCAGCTTCAAAATCTATCACTGCTCCTGACATCCTATTCTTTAAATTTTGGTTTTAGCACCACTTCACGGTGACATGCTCAATAGGCTCATCTGTATTGAATTAAGTTTATGAACTTCTGTTCCTTAAATCACATTTCCTCAACAGGGACAACATTAACTTCACAGAGAAATTATCATCAGGATCTGTGTGTTGTCCTTCTCACCTCCACATGCAGCTTTGGTTGGAGTTTTTTTGATGTTGTTTTTTTCCCTTTTTAATAAATTCCAATTTAGAAATTTCAGTTTCTAAACCTGCGTGCGTTTAAATTCATACCTCACTGCTTGCATCAGCAAAAGGTTTTCACATTTAATTACATGGCACAAGCTGTCAAAGGTATTGACCCTTATGCAGTGTCACTACTTCAACATATGGATGTAAGCAAAACTGCAATACCACTGGAAGAAGTTCTAATATTGAATAAAAGACTTTCTTATCTAACACGAGACTACATTATGAATCCACAGTCTTATTATTGAGTTTTATTGTTTTAAATTAAATAGAACAAAGTGGCTGTTACATCTTTCTGATTTAATAAGTTAATAAAGTCTTCTGGCAAACATACACTTGATGTATTGTAGAACACAACAGCTCCTTCTCATGTTGAGGAAAACATTACAAAAATCTGCTTTGGAGAAGTTGCCTCCTGCACTGTACTTGATGAAGCCAATATTTACCAACATCAGGGATTTAATTCATTCTCTGACACGGCCTTTTCCTCTTCCTTTACTTGAGCCTTGACTATAATATGGTAATTTCCCTGCATTATTACCAATCTCTTCCTCCTTATTGCACTTATCATTATTAATAATATTAATATTTAAGAATAAATTCTTCCCTGTGAGGATGGGGAGGCCCTGGCCCAGGTTGCCCAGAGTAGCTGTGGCTGCCCCATCCCTGGAAGTGTCCAAGGCCAGGTTGGACCAGGCTTGGAGCAACCTGGGATAGTGGAAGTTGTCCCTGGCCATGTCAGGGGGTTGGAACAAGATGATCTTTAAGGTCCCTTCTAACCAAAAAGATTAGATGATGAGGATTAATTATTTTATTTTTAATTGTTATTATTTCATGCTAACGAACTTCAAAGGGATGTTGTAACAGCTACTGCTACCTAAGAGCCATGAGTAGGAGATGCTGTGCTAAGCACAAGCTTCTTTTTGAAGAAAGATTATTTACCCGAGACCTCATTCCAGGTGGTTCTGTTTTCCTTCCCTTACAACAATACAAATCATTTTGATAACTAAGATCATTAAAACAGTTAAACTTATCAGATGTATCAATGAAGCTGATTTTTACAATACACAGATGACGTATTTATTTGCTCGTTAGGATTTTGGTTTGGGGGGCTTTGTTTGGAGTTTTTTTGGGGTTTGCCATCAAAACATGCAGTAACTCGGAATGTCTAGGAGACCATTAACACAACCTAAATAGGAGGATAAAATTTTGGGAGACAGTCTGTTAAATGGCACTGGGTGATCAAATTCTTCTCGGTAAAGCCATGATAAAGTTTTAATATACCTGAACCATGTACGTCTTGGTACATTCACAGTTCACTAAACACTTCCATGCAAGTGCTCCTCTCCAACAGGGAGCTGAACTTCTGTGGGGTTTATAGCTGAAGCTACTAAAAACATCTGGAATTATATATATAATTCCAAAATAACATCGAATTAAAAATGGTCTGCCATAAAGATTGCTCAGAAATGAGAGAGACTGTCTGTCCCCAGACTACGGCAATGTACTGGTTGATGACTGTGAAATATGAAAACTAGAAAACAAACCCTGAGCTGCCTCTGTCCCAGCTGGTTTTGGGGAAGTACCAAGCATGTCCCAAAAAGCAAAGCCAGCCTTGTCTGGGACTTTTCCATGGGCACATCTTAGTGCCTTCATTCTGCACAGTACTTAGTATGCGATGAAAATTAATCAGAGTTAGACAATATTAGGCCAGAAATGCAAAGCCAGACAGAAGAAAGAAAAATAGAAACAGACAGCCTCATATATCCACATGAGGAAATTAAAACTTGACTGGAAAGGAGCAAAAGTCAATTAGAGGGGAGATAATCAGAAAGAGAATTTGAAACAAAGGCTTTCATTTTCTCTGACATTGATTTTAAAATCTTGCAGGAATGAGCACAGTTTTAATGAATGTTATTTAAAAATAATTAATATATCACAACCAGGCGTGTCAGAGAAAGATGAACACGACAGGCTTTGGAAGTATTTTTTTTACTCCCTGCAGAGAAATGCTTGATATGAAGGAAACCAGAGCTGAAGGAAACTATCAATATGTGTGTGAGATATTTAATAAAACAAGACTGTAAACTCCTAAGTTTAGGTGAGATAAGGCAATACAAACATTTGCCCTTACAGGGCAATGGCAGTAATAGAATGATATCTACTCAGGCATCTTCTCAGGAAGAAATGCAATTTGATTAAGGCAATTTTATGCATAAATGATTATTAATTTCTGTAACTTTAGTGACCTCAAAGTGAGGGCAAAATGAAGAGCCTTGCTCTGTTGCTAACCAGCCCATCAACAAGAAAAAAAAATATGCAAGTTTGGTTCTCAAAGCGATGGGACTGGACAATGGTTAACGATGAATGAAAACACACCCCAAAACATCCTGAAATGAAAGAAAAAAGAGGGGGCTGAAGCAGATATTACCCAGTAAACTCACTTGGAAGATCTTGTGTCTGCTGCACAGTTGCCTCCAGACACCAAAGCAATAAACACACTGGTAAGACTGGGATTAGTCACGGAGCTCATGGGAAATTTGCCACAAATCACAGGAGATCTTGGAGTTCAGCCCTCGCGGAAGGGAAAGTGGATTGGGAAGGGGGGCAAGACGTGAAACAATTTCAGAGAGCCAAGAATGAGTATTTAAATATTAAAAGCCAGGAAAGCGTATCTTACAAATAAAAGAACCCCACGTAAATACCATAACCTGACTGCAGGAGGGTCAGGAGATTCTCAGAGCTACAGATAAATAAGTTAAGAACGCTGTGAAGACTAGAACTAATATCAGTACAGTGGAAAACACACACTCTTATCTCATACAGGTTGAAATCATGACTTCTAGAATGAGCCCGGGAAGACACAGCACTAACAGATCTTTGCTGGGGTTTCCACAGGCCAGGCATCAAGCCCACAGTTTGGGAAGGCACCAATGGGGGCCGTGCGGAATTTTTTATTTTATTGATTTTTTTTTTTTTAATTTTTTAACTCCTGCCTTCCTGCCATTCCCATCCTGTCCGCATGATTTGGTTCCACGTAAGTAATTATGGAAATGGGCTGAGGAGGTGACATCTGAGATTTCAGAATTAACTGAATATATGCACAAAACCTTCCACGTCCCAGCGCAGACAGCAGCGGAAGCTCCCCACGGAGTACCCGTGAGGCATGAAGAGACCAGAAGATGAATAAAAAATGTGTTTGTAGCAGCTGTTGTAGCCCCTTTTCATGCCAGAGGAAAAATCCATCCCCGTGCAAAGGACCAGCACCTTGAATTTCCACCTGAGCCCTGAAACACAGTGATCGTGGGGCATCTCCAGAGGCAGCAGCCCAAGGCTGGGCTCACCTCCCTCCTCCACTAGCACACAGCCCATGTTTATTAAAGCCAGGCTAATTTCTCCCCCTCCTTCTCTCCTTCAAAACAGGTCGTAATTTTTTTTTTTTTTCTGGGAAAGTACAAAACAATCAAGCAGTACAGATGGAATTATTGTATCAGGTGTAATCAAGAGCGATAGTCTCCATACTCAGGTGCACACAGAGCTCCCCACGCCCCATATTTCACAGTGTTCCCCCAGCTGTAATGTGGAACCACCAGCAGATTACAGGTGCCTGTTAGAAATAACTTGTCCATATTTATTTATGACCGTGTAGGATGCATTGCTCTCCATGTCTCTCTTTGCAAAGACTTTTCGCATGGACAAGCAGGGATTGGGTATTAGGAAGAAATTCTTTACCCTGAGGCTGGTGAGCTACTGGAACAGGCTTCCCACTGGACACCCCATCCCTGGAAGTGCTCGAGGACAGGCTGGACAGGGCTTGGAGCAACCTGGCCTAGTGGAAGGTGCCCCATGGAAGAGGGGTGGAACAAGATGAACTTCAAGATCCCTCCCAACCCAAACCATTCTGTGTTTCTATGATCTCACATTCACCAGAGTTCAAATGCTTTCGCAGCCACTCCCCAATTCAAAACATTACCATGGCATAAAGCTGCTCCTCTTCCATTGCAATTCCAGCCCAGAGACAGAAATCCTTTACAGAAGAAATCCTCAAAGTTCTTGTCCTGAAGAGAAAAGAAACCCAAATACTTTAATTGAGGTCAGGATTAGTTAGTGGACCCACTGCTGTCAAGAACAATATCATATTATCCTACACTCCTTCCAGCATTTTCCTAAATTAGAGTCTTAGTGATTGTGAAAGTACTCAAGTTTCTCATTAGAACTCACAGTAAATAATACTGAAATATTATATATTTTTTTTATTCTTGAAACACTGTAATTATTTTATAATTAGAAATACTGCAGTTTCACCAAGAAAGTAAAACCAAGTATCACGCTACTCATTAAAACAAAACCAAACCAGAATAAAGAGATCAGAAATTACACACAGTAATTTCAGAATTTAGAGAGTGCAAAAAAATACAGTAAATTGAGATGTTCATGTAATAGGAGAGGAGACTAGTTCAGATCATTACCAGTTGTGTCAGATTTTATATTTGAGAAGGTAAATATTGATGAGCCAGTTCCAGACTGTGCTGTGAACACAGAGTGCAGCAGGCTCTGATAACTGTAAAGGGGAACAGTTAAGAAATGGGCTGGGCTGGGCCTGGATTCAACTACATTAAATAAAATACATCATAATAAGTCATGAGTTAGGATGGTCATATTGGCTGCACCAAAAATCTGACCGTGTAAGTCATTAAATCAGTTCTACTACATCAACTTTCCAACACTTCCCTCTTCTGCAGGGCTCACATTTGACCAGTCCTTCCCTGGACTGAAAAAGTGGTACCTGTGACCTTCTGAATGTATAATTTTTAATACATGAGAACAGTTTTGCTCCTTCTCTGCCTCTCTCGAAAGTCAAGAATACTTTTCAAAGAATTTGAATTTAATCAGCAAATTTCTCATTTTAAAGACTCTTTCTAATTATTTTTGTGCAACATCGGTTATTTTTCACTCATCAAGTCCTGTAATTACTTCTGGATTAGAGTGTGCGTGGAAGTATCCTCATGCAATCAAATTAACTTGTGCCACCCATTACATCAAATAGAGGGGAAAAAAATAAAAATTGTTGAAAAAGAAGAACAAATATTTTAAAGCATAGTTCACTGAAAGCACACACAAACACAGAAAGATATAGTTATCTTCTATATATTTGCAGAACTCAGCTTAAGGACCTTATTATCATTTTAGAGGAAAAAAATTATTTTACTGATAAAGTACTGAAGAGGTGTTCAGATCTCACACAACGAGGGGAAAAAAAGAGCCCAAAGTGAGAATCAGGACAGAAAGAAAATTACAGTGATTAACAGGAGCACATTCTAGTGAAAAATAGATTTTAATCACAGCTATTAGGTTATGGGAGCTTATTCGAGTCTAAGACTGAGATAAAGCCACTGAAAATTTAAGTCCTGTCACATGTCTTGAAGGTTTTAATTTCTTCAACAGACTAATTGCTAGATGGCAAAACTTTTTGTGTTTGTTAACCTCAAACTGACACATATCAAAGTCACTTGGCTATGTGGCAGAACATTAATCTCAAGTCTAATGAAAAAGGGAAGGTGACTCTCATAAGGAAAAGCCAAAGAAATGTCAGATTGGAGCAATTAAACTGTCTCAGGAAGAACACAAACAAACATCTACCCTTTCCTTTTACGTTTGTGTAGTATTTCCAACAACAGTTGTGCTCTGAAGTGGGGTAATTATCTAAATATCCCATTCTAACACATTCCAAAGAAGCAGGGCACAGACACACCTCTGTGTTGCTGGGCAGGTACAGAAGGACTCTCCCAACCTGCAGAGCAGGTCCAACGCACCAAACTCATCCCACCAGCAGTGTGGACACAACCCTGCCGAGGGACACATCCAGGATTTGCCAAGAATTGTGGAAACTGCATCCCAGGAAAGCAGCAGGGCCTGACATCACCTCTCCATGAGCTGCCATCCCAAGAGTTTACTCCAGGACTAAAGCTCATTTGGCCCTAATGAAGACACCAGTGTGCTCAGTGTTTTCTCATAATTAGAAGATACATTTTGTTGGATTGGAGCTGTATAAATTAAGCGGATCATTCGTGGCACAACTCAGTTTAAAAGGAACAAAAGTTCCAGAAATGGCTGAAACCCAGATTTTGAATTCTTCCAACTCCATATTCGCACTCTGGCTCCCAACAGGTTCTCCAGAGGAGCTCGGGTGCCTCTGCCACTGCACGAGCACCAGGCTCAGCCACAGCCATGGCTTTCCACTGCTGCATTTCCTCAAGAGGGATTGAGTCACTATACAGTCTGTCTGGATTACCCACAAACACGTTTTTAGAAAGGCAGTTAAGTTCAACTTGATTTCACTAAAGGGAGATGGAGCTGCTTGCTCAAAATGTTTGTCTGTTCACACCCACCAAGTGAACCCACCAGCTCGGGTGTTACAAACAACTAAGATCTTGAATCTAATACCTAAAATAATCTGCTCAATTCAAGCAGAATTCAGAATAGTTTGAGACTGGAGTTTCTCCGTTGCTCACACAAACTGAAAATGGCAAAACCTAAATATAGATATATATTTATCTTTGGCGTTTTTTTCCCCCCCTCTATTTTTTGTTTTATGTTTTATTGGGGCTTTTTCAATGATCGCCTTTCACTTACCTGTGATAGTTAACTTATATTGTTAAACATTTAATTCTCAAATAAGTTCTTTTTCTTCCTCCCCCCAGGGAAAGTTTGCCATATTACTGGTACATGCTTAAATTTGAGGTAGATTCTACAGAGAGCAGCTGCTCCTATGTCAGGTGAATTGTAATAATGAATATCTGCCTTCCAAGGTAAAGCTGGTCAGGATGTTTCACTTCCCAAGAAGGGGAAATCTATCTCCAAGACCCAAATGTCCTTCAGTAGAAGTCCGGTACCTCCAAAAGACAGAAGTGAGCAGATCTGAGCTTATTAGATGCTTGTCAATGAGGGGGAAATGCACCTGATGCAGTTGACAGCAGGGAAAAAAGATGACTTTAATATTGCTCACCTCCCAGCAGCAATCCAGTTAGGCAGGGAACAGAAATATTGGGATGAGCAGCAACGCCACACACTCAGCTGGCATCCAACCAACTTCCAGATTTCCTACTGAGTGCAGTTTTTCAGACTTCAGGCACATGATTCTCATGTGGTACATGGAAGCTCCCTCTGTAACCCACACAAATATGCTTTCTGTGCATACACTTCCCTTAAATAATCCCCAGTAGTGAATATATAATGGAGCTGTACCTTGTGTTGCCATTTGCCAGAATAAGCAATTTAAAAACTACTACAGGAAAGAAGATATGTTAAGGTCATTATTATTGCACAGTCCTTTGGCAGTTGCTTTTCACAACCATTTTATCTTGTGTCTTGAGCTACTGGAGATTTTCCACTCTTGTCTCTATAAAGGCTCAAACCACATTTTTTTCCTGTAATTTGATGTAGAACTTCCTCATCTGTCACTGTTCATCCAGCCCCAATCTCTCCAGCACCTTTCTCACTCTTTCCAATAGCTCTTGTGCTGTTCCATCAGTTTAACAGGATCTAAAATCCCCCACAAAACAGTGTCACTCATTCGAGAACATTAATTTATAAGCAAAATTCACACTGAAATATTGAAAAGTAAAATACTCAGAAACAACGTATTTCCTGCTGTTAATTTAAATAATTTAAAAATATAAATGTTTATAAACTTTAGAACTGCTGTTAAACAATTAGTTATAAGCTAGTAGATTATAAAAGGTGCATATTACTAATAAAATTAATATTTCAGTCTTGCAATTTCCCAAGGCTATATCAATAAAAGCTGGGGTGCACAGACTGGGGCTGCTGAGTTACTCAGCACGTTGCTCAGATATTTACTGGAGGTAAAGAAAATGCACCAACCCAGAAAACAGGAAAATAATCAAAAACAAGCTAGAAACAGATATTTGATATTTAATTCCACACATTTAGCTTTTATTTTTAAAGGCATTTCCAGCTTAAACAACTCGAATGATTCAGCTTTCATCTTTCAGTAGTGACATTCCTTATTTTTGTCATATTTTTTTTCCACTGATAGGGAGATTTTACTACAGAGGAACATGAGCTTTTCTGAATGAGTTACACAGCGACAGAATCTAGAGCTGATGCTTAGGAAAGGAAAAACGACAAATATTTCATTAAACTTCATCACATTTTTGCCTTTCATGTGAGTGAACTGCGTTTCTCTTTCGCTGTCAGAAACCCACATTTGGAATTGTACAGCCTACGCTTTCTTAATTATGATCTCCCTCAAACTCAATTGAATTTCTCTCTGTCTCCATTTCTTCCTTTTCCTCCTGCTGCTGCTAATTAAGATAAATACATCAGAAGTGTTATTGCTGAAGGGAAAGCTGGAGCAAGTGTCATTGGTCCCCGTGATATTTCCCATTTTGCCATGAGCTGTCACCAATGATTTAGGACCAAGTGCCAAGGATTATATTAATCTTGATAAAATTAGCAAATGCTCTGTGATGTTGACATCCCTTGGTGCTAAATGACATTCCCCTGGCTGGACCATTACCACTGAGGAAGAAAATATTCTTTCTTCCTCAGAGGATGGCAAATGAGGGCATTAGGTGAAGACTTTATTTTTTTCCCCCAAGAAGTATGAAGGACAAATTCAAGTGTTACTTGCTCTAAACATTTAGCCTTTAATTTCAGCATCAGTGGTGAAAATCTGTGACACACTCTTAAAGGATATGAAAAAGCTCATCTGAGGCCAAGGGATGAAGGAGGAAAAGAATTTTATTGAATTTCTGCTTGATAAAGGGAACTGTTATGCAAGGAAATACTGTGCAAGAAAGATTATAGACAAAGTACAAGAAATAAAAACTTCTTTTTTCCTTTAAAATCCCATTACATAACTCTACCTGCAAACAGACATATGGACATGTCCACCTATTGCAGATCTTCCTGCACACAGGATTTTTCTGAGACTTTCCCAATCTGGCTCTGTATAGCAGCCATAAAATCCTCCAAAAATCACCTCAGTGGCTCTGGTGGCTGGTGACTGTGTCAGGCTGACCAGGGCTGTCCTGTTGCTTCCTATCTTTGCTCACATCCTGACTCAAGCCATCTGTAGGCTTTTTTTTTTTTTTTCAGTCTGAGGGATAAAGAGCTTCTTTTAATTCTCCATGTACAACCTTGCCCAGCCCAGGACATGCATCAAACGAAGCAGAGCTTTGTTGTGCTCAGGTTAAAAGCTTCATTGGCAAGCTATCAAAATCTGTTTTCTTTGCAGCCATGGGCAGCCAGGAGGTCACCATGTGAGATTTGGTCACCTGTGAGACCATCCACGCTCATTTATGTGCTCATCCACATGTCCTCCGTGGATATTTCTACTCCTAACTTGGGCTTATTCGTGACTTTACACTTGACCAGAGCCACTGCTCGCAGGACCAAAGACACCAACGCTTGCACAAGGTGCTAAAAAACATATCACACACTTCCAAAATCCCTAAGCCATTTAATGTGGCTCATATATGACCTGACAGCTGAATTAAGGTCCAATGAGCACCAGATCTTTATTCTCACTGAATAAATATGCTGTTATTCTGGGAGCACTAGTGCTCTGTCCTCAGAAGAACCTCCTACCTGCTCCAGAGCTCCAGCCTGGGACTGTGGCCATTTGCAGGATCAGGGTTTGCCTTTGCTGTGCTGATGCATCTTAATACTGGTGTGACCCTCAGTAAATTCTGGAGTTTATGGATTTGCTGCCACTGCAATTTAAAAGCAGACAGTTCTCAGCAAGGTTGAATTAATATGTGTCAGCACAGATTTACACACAAGGATAGCTGAAAACTTCCTGGCAGGAAGGGAGGAGAAAGTAATTTTTAAACAAAAGCCTGGAAGTTGTATGGAAAATGCAGAATTAAGGGAGAGGTGAATGATTTTCTCATTCTCAGAAACCTCTTCAAAAGAAACACATTTTTACATCTCTGATTGTCATCAATCCACTATCAGGAGGGATTCTGTTGGTTATTATCCTGCCACTACAGCCCTCCACGAAAGGCAATAAGGCTGTTCCTCCAGTTACAGGGTCCACTACTCAACTGTCACCTGCATAAATTGTTTCCTGCTTCACATCTTCAGAAAACAATGCCAAATTATTCTGCATTTTAACATCAAATAGGTTTCTTTTAAAAAATACCTACAGGTAGGAGCACATAATCTATCATAAAAATTCAAAACGCTGTAGCGTTTGTAAAATACTGTGAAATAATAAATGCAGTAAAAATACTGTATTTAATAGGAGCCTGAATGGATGGATTTTTTAAATTCTTGTTGGGGCTTTAGACATATAAACATACATTAAGTAATTACTACATAAAGGCTACAGAATGTGACCATGAAAAAGCAGATTCATCATGTTTAGCACAACGTATCGGACATGATGCCATGCTCTCACTTGAATGGTTGATTAAGGCTACATATATCGGATATGAGATATGAAATTGTTTGACAACAAAAAAGACCCATGACCTAGCCTACAAAGTTTATGTACTCTATTGACTAGCTGCTCCTTAGTTTGATTTTCACTTTGAAAATAGTTAATGCGAAAGAAAATATCTCTCACCCCATTTAAGGCTTGCTGCTATGATTGATTAGGGACACTACATTTGCTTCCTGAGTCCATTAAAGCCAGTGACGATAATTCTTTCCAGCAATGCTGCCTTAACTCAAAGAACTGATTTTTCAAAGCCTTGCATTAGCACAGAAGAGAAATCTGTTAAAAAGCCCAAGCCAACAAGCATTCAGGGACATCCACATACAGATGCAGATGTGCACAACAGTATTTAAACTTGAAGTAAACTTACGGGTGGCTTAATATATATGCAGAAGTGTTGGAAAATATGATTATCCTATTTTCACGCTTCTTATTTTCAGTGGAAAAATGTGTGCATGCAGCTTTCATAATCCCTGGTCAAATATGAATGAATGGATCAGGTAAGATTTAGATTTTGAGAGCCAGGTGCTGTTGGAATAGAATTTCTGCCTAAGGAGAATATTCTCCACAGAAAGGAAAAAATGGTCTAAAAGACCTTGTCAGTGGGTGAGTGGTTGTAGGAGCTGTCTGTCCATAAACAACCTCTCCACTAAACCCCATAGGATGATGATTTATAGGATCTCCATCCATTGGATGTGACCACCCTCCACTAACAGTAAGATAAATTGTCTCCAGAATTATGGTGACACTTTTAAAGGATGTAACCACTGGGCAGGACTTTTAATGTTGACTATTCAGATGCTTTTCTGCAGAGCCAAATACACTCCAGAAACAGTCTCCTAAGTTTTCTCAGCAGAGAACTTCAGGAACTGCAGCTCTAATCCTTAGCCACTTGGGAAAAAAACATCCTATATATTTGTTTTCTCTTCAAACTGTTGATGTTAGTTATTTACTTCAATCCCAGACTATTTAGTTTGATTTTCCCAGACTATTTGGTTTGATTTTAGTTTGATTCTCTCCAGTGGAGAGAATATAAGAGGCAGTTATGGGCCAAGTCCCTTTTTGCCAAGGTTAGTGCCAGCGCAGCAACAGGCTTTTAGAGCAAGTGCTCACAAATACTTGCAGCCCTGGGCAGCCCCTGCACCCTCAGAGCTGTGAGAGCAGCTACCCACTGTCAGAGAAAACTGTGGGCACAGATGGGTAGGAGGAATTGTCAGTTTTCTTGTAGAGAATTATCGAAAAAGTATTTCGGCATGAAAATTTTCTTCCTTGTTCTTGCGAAGGAATTAGAGGTGGCTACAGATTTCTTATCAGGAAATCGTTTCAATCACCCAGCAAAAGCTTTGCAATAAATAGCACATTTTAATGGAAAGGACCACGGATTCTGAAGCAGGATGAGGGAATACTACAGGAAACCTTTGCCAATACAGGAAGTTTCCCTGATGTTGGCAAGTGAGACTGTGTGTCAACTTGTGTTACTCGAGAGGATTTTAAAGATATTTAAACTGTGCTCAACTCTTGCTGTCAACATAGCAAGAGCTAAATGCTTTTAAAAATTATGCTATTTCTTCTGAACTACAATTTCTCTTGTCAGTCCAGTCCTGAGCAAGACATCCCATCAATCATTCCACCAGAAGGAAACTCTAAGTGAATTTGAAGATACTACTAAGATAAAAGACTCTCATGTTTCATTCATAACATTAATATTTATATTAGAGCTCTCCTTGTAACCATGACAAGTAATTAAAGCAACTAAAAGCTATTAGAAAATTCAGCGTATAAGAGAAAGTTTGTCAACTTCTATTATGTGTTTTATTTGTGCAAGGCTTCAGCTGTCATGGAGCAACTCAGTTCACAGTGCTGTGCTTGAGGTGCAAAAGTGTACAAGTTTCCAGTCCTTCTCCAGAGGGTCCATGTCCACATGGAAACACGAGTAGAAAGAAACGGGACATCTCCTGCAGAGGCAGGGATGTGCATCATCTTTACTCCCTCATTAGGCTGCTCTAACCTGGCTAATTCTGCAGCTTTTTCAACACCAGTCACTCCCAATTCTCCCAATTCCAGGCAGCAGCAGCTTGGTGAGGCGGCTCATTCCCCCATTATTCCACAGCCTGTGCTGCTGCCTCTGAGCAGCACAAAACTCCCCAGCACAATCAATATTATCGATTGCTTACTCGGGGGGGGGCATCAACAGTCACTCCCAATGAGGCCAAACCCACCTCACGGCAGCAGCACCGAGTCCAGCTTGTTCCCAGCACAACAAGTACAATTTTGATGCCTTGGGGCACTGAGTTGGTGGATTGAAATTCTTCTGGCCAGCAGCAAAACCAAAACCTGCTGTAACAAAAGCACTGCCATTGCAGCAACAACTGAGAGAATTCTGATGATGCTGAAACACTGATGAGCTGATCACTACTGTCGAGGGCAACTTGTTTATCTTATAGATTAGGAACAGAGAAATCACCTTGTGTGTCTGCCTAGTCTGGATCCATTAAGGACAGTAGCATGAAAAAGCTTTCATGTGGGTTTTGGATCATCCAGCTGCCAACAAGAACCTAGAAATATTAAACAAGTTCTCAACCAAAGTCCAAACCCAAACTTTGCAAAGCCGAGTGGGCTTGAACACGGAAATCTGCACTGATCCACCCTAAGGAGGAACATGAACAGTTGGGAAGAAAGAATCACTGAGACCAGAAGCACAATTCAACTACAGTTTCCAATGTCAGAGCTGTGCATTCGTGTTTTTCTAAATTCCCATTTTCTCAATTAGGAAAGGGGGACATTTACTAAGATTCTTCATTTCCTTTTCATTCCTAGATAAAGGCAAATCTCTTACTGATTACTTTGCTCCATGTTTGATGCTGCTTTGATGAAGTGCAGCGAAAGAGGGTAAGTAAATAGAATAAATGGAAGGAAAACTAGTTTCAAGCCCCTACAAAGAATTACTGTGTGACCTTTATGATTGTCACAACACATTTGTGCTTTCAATGCCAGGTTTTCTTCTGCTGACCAGTGCTATCTGTCCCCTTTACAAACATCCCCTCCCAGAGTTGTCCAACTGAAGCTCATAACAAAGCAGTACAGCTGGATAAAGCCTGGCAGCTTTTTTTTTGTTTTGTTTTTAATACTGGCTTTGCTCTGCAAAGATTAGCTGAGCCCAAAACTCCATATACAAGGTCCACCAGGCACAGGTTCCACAGACGTGAAGTGATCTGTAAAGTTCAAGAAATGTCACGTGAAGTGATGATTTGCACAAGGCAGTGTTCAAAAGTTGCTTCAAACAACAGGAAAATTGAAGGAGAAAAAGACAGTGACCACAAAGGAGTTGCTGGTGAAACATCTGCCTGTCTCCTGCAGTGCTTCCTCCTCCTTGGTTTGGAATACCCAATGGTTTTGTTATTCATTGCATACACATACTATAAATTTGAGTATATTATCCAGTATCTACCTTTCAAGAAATCTCTCTGCAGCACTTGGGAACTGTTGAAAACAGAAATACTGGAGGAAAATGCAAGGTAAAGTACCTTATAATTATCCTAGGGTGTTTTTTTCTTTTTTTTTTTTCCTTTCTTTAAATAAAATTAAGAAAATTTAATCTCTTCCATTTACCATATTGAAAAACAAATCAGAAAATAGCATTTCTTAAGCAATAATCCCAAACATTTTCCCGAGCATAAACAATGAAGTTTGCTTATTTTTCAATCAATAGATTCAAAAATCAAAGTTTTCAATTCTGGTCAAATAGACTGGTTATTTCACCAAAGAGCAAAATGAAATATTGAACTGCTTTGATTAATAAGATTAGACTTTGTCATAAAATCAAATCTGTATTCCACAGGTAATTCAAATCAATATGAAAGGCCTGAACTGGAATTAAGACATCATCTGAACAGTTTCTTGCTTAATCTTAAAAAGCATAAAATGAAAGAAAGAAATTCTGAAGGCATTATTTTAACGTTACTCTGCTAAAAAAATCAACGCAGGCTTTCTGAAAACATTTTGTATTTGATGAAATCGCTATTTGTGATGAAAAACAGTTGTTGAAACCTCAAGCCAGCTTCAACAAAGATGTTTTCAAATATGCTCTCCGTATTGAGCTCATTACTTCGATCCTATAAAACGTCAGACAGTAAAATTTAGCACAGATAATTATTTAAATTAGAAAGGCTCTAAAACCTAAATTGATGTGCCATCTTGAAGTTGCAAGAATATTTTTGGCTTATTCTTTTGAATACCATCAGCTTTGCCGCCCAGTTTAATGTAACCATCAAGCAATTAACAAACCAATCGGATTATTCTGAAATTTTCATTCATTCTTCCAGATCTCCACTGAAATGTTCAATTCATTTACTTCACAGGTCACCATTGAAAAGCCATTAAATTTACCAGAGAAAAGACCAGTAGAGACCAAGTCTTATAGGGAGAATGCCACTGAAGTTCAACTAAATGCCACTATTTATTTTAGCAGCAGTAATTGCTATTTGAAACCAGTGTGAAGGGTTTCATAAAATTATTGATTTCTAGTATTTTAGTAGTGATTGCAACACATCCATCAAGGCATCACACATGGCCAGTGGGTCCAGTATCATAATGGGGCAAGGACAGAACTGGCTATTTTGGAGTCCTTCCCAGTCCCATAAATCTTGACAACATCCAGTTCTTCATCCACAAACCCAGACAACAACCCTGTGTTCTGTCCTTAGCAGGGGTTCCAGCCTGTGCTGTGCTCCCAGTCCTGGAATCATCAGTTTATGCCAGCTGAATGAAGAAAAGGAACACCAGATTATCTCCTCACTGTCTCCTTAGTTTCGAAAAAATGTAAGAGCCTTAAGTGCGCAATTATTGGTTAATTAGAGGTGTTTGTACTTTAGGCACAGAGATCCCAAAAAGCCAGTCAATACTCAAGACAGAAATTCTTGGAGAAGATAAGGAGCTGTGGCATGTGTTGCTCTTATAGATAAACCAACAGATAGTCAAACCACACATTGATTTGGCCCTCTCACCTTTCCCTCTTTAAAACGTGATAGAACACAACTTCCTTTATCAGAAAATTATAGTGTAAGAGATGTTGCCATCCAACAGCTTCCAGCAAAGGATGCCTCAGTGGGAATTTTAGAGGGAACAAGACTCAGAGGATGAATGATGCTTTCCAAGAAATAATTCTAAATGTGTTTCCCATACATATGCACAGAGGACAGACTCTTCACTGTGAAAAGGCAATTGTGAATACACCCAAAACAACTCTGAGGAGAATAACTCCTTCCCCTCTAAACACTAGACACTTAAGCAAATGCAACTTGCTGTACAGAGAAGCTGAGAACCTTCTGAAAAATACTTGTGGAACAAATGAAAAAATCAAAACATTATTTATGTGAGGTTTGTGAGATCTGGCATTGGGCTTGATAATTCTTTTTTTCTTCCCTGCGCATATGTGTCTGTGCTTCCATTCTTAAACATTAACAAGTATGAACAAGGAAAAGTACCTGCAAAAGAAAAGAACTGCCCATTTCCTACGGTGAGGCAGCAAAGGTGCTTTTTTATTCATAATTAAAACACAACAGCAATGCAGTTTTTACTCCATCTCTATTAGGATGGAGAATGAGAGAAGGTCCCTGAGGAATACTGACCAGAGAAGAAAAAAGCGTAAGATTTTTAAATCTTGACAGTGGTGTTAAATCAAAACCACTTTTTAAAAATTCAATTCTTCAATTTTTTCTCGGTTTCGTTAAGGTTTTTTTGTTTGTTTGTTGTTTTGGGGGTTTTTTTTGACTTGCAAATTTCTTTACAAAAACCCAACCATATGATTACACCTTCAGCTTATGGCACAGTGTGGTTTTACCTTTGAGACACAGATTGTCATTGCTCCAGGAAAAGAACAGAGTCTAATTTTCAGAAGAAGTGAACACACAGAATTCCTGTTGAAGTCAAGTATAGCTGTGGGCACTCCAGATCTCTGGAAACAAAACGTCTCATGCTCAGCCATTGTTCACAGTGTTTTGCCTATTGATGCATAAACAAAAAAGCAAAAGGCTTATTCCCATAGGATGGACTGGTTTCCTTTTTAATACAAAAGATAATGTTCAGTTTTTAATTATTTTATGCAAAGAATAGATATTTTGCCAAATACCAAAGAAAAGTCAAAATTCACTGGAGCACAGTCTCTCAGGCATCCTTGCAGCATCAGGTACTATTTCAGTAAAGTCTTTAATAATTCCAGGTGTGTCTCATGTTAATTGGAAGAGAAGTAAGGTGTGACTGCTACAGTTTTATGATCATTAATCTTCAGTAAGATGCTCTGAGGGTTGGAGCACATCTCCTGTGGAGACAGGCTGGGGGTGTTCAGCCTGGAGAGGAAAAGGCTCCAAGGAGACCTTAGAGCCCCTTCCAGTGTCTAAAGGGGCTCCAGGAGAACTGGAGAGGGACTTGGGACAAGGGCCTGGAGGGCCAGGGCCGGGGGGAATGGCTTTGAACTGACAGAGGGCAGGGTTAGATGGGATATTGGGAAGAAATTCTTCCCTGTGAGGCCCTGCCACAGGTTGAAGCTGTGGCTGCCCCATCCCATGAAGTGTCCAAGGCCAGGTTGGACAGGGCGTGGAGCAACCTGGGATAGTGGAACGTGTCCCTCCCCCTGGCAAGGGGTAGAACGAGATGATTTTTAAGGTCCCTTCCGATCCAACTCAAACAAATCCTATGTGTTCCTGCAAAGTTGAATAAAACAGAAGATTTGGATTTTATGACACATTTTTAAGATATTTTCTGAAGGATCTGGGTCAGTAAATATTCACAATTAATATGGAGTGGGTGTGAAATGCAAGTGGGAAATCAAAATATTCAAAACAGAAAAGTGCAAGTCAGTGCTTGTTTTATTCCATGGAATTCCTGGTTGGATTGCTGAAGTTCATTGTATTTTCACTTTCCATCTTTACCCAGTTTTTCTTTTATCCCCAGAATCCCACAGCCTTACTGTTAGAAACTTGTGGAACTTGTTTATTTTCTTTTCTCCTTTTTGTCATTAGTGTGGGTGAGGACTTTCTGTCCACAGAATTGGAAGGTGTCATCCTCTGCTGATTGCTTGGCTTCTGTAACCATTACAGTGTCCCCTGGCAACCTGTCACGTGGCTAGGGTGTGAAAAAGGATGTCGTACACAGAAAGATTAAACTCCTCTGCAAGGAGCAAGGAAAATGAGCAAAAATTGCACTTACACAGAAATGCTGGTAAAGGAAACCCTGAATTTTGTAGCCAGAAGTTAACTCACATAATATGGAGAAATGGGAACTGCCACCTCGGTGTATTTTCTTCCATTATTCTCTTTGCTTTCATAATGGGAGGCTTTTTTGCAACATGACCTTCATATACCTCTTTTCTCCACGGTGTCGGCTTTTCTCCCTGCATGCTGATAAACTTGGGAAGCTGAGGCTAATAACTGAGCTCGCCCTGAAAGGTGCAAAAGTAATAAGGAAGGTCAGGTCCTATTTGGGATGTGTTTGAATAAGGACAGAACATGCAGTACACGAATCTCACCAAGGCTGGTGGGAGCTCAGTGCTCACAGAGAACGAGCCTGAGGGGCATGGAAAGCCTCCTCCGTGCTATCCCTGGAAATCTCTTCCTTCCAATTCATCCCCCTACAGCCATTAGCTGGTGCTCTGTGTGTGTGTACAGCTACCAATTTAAAGAGCAATTTACTGGAACTTTGGAAGCACAAACATCTGTGTTTCAGTCTGACCAAGTGAGCTCTGCGTTCTGATAAAATCTGGCTTGGGGCAGCTCCGATTTACAACCATTAATAATGATTGCAGTGATTTCTATAGTTCAGCATTTGGCAGGAGATGAGGGAGCAACCACCCCTCGCTGCACTGTGCATAGGGGAAGGAATGTCTTGTAGCTGCCAGCATCCATCTCCCTTATGCCTTGAATTATATCCTGCTCTAAAGGCACAAATGCTTTCAAGCAGTGGTGCAGACAGCAGCTAATGCAAAACATTAGCAAAGATGTAGTTTTATCTTGCCATTCTATGTGAAGACTTGCAGAACTTCATTTTCAAAGGGGCTGAGACAGTAATCAACTCATGTCCATTTACACTGCCCAGTTATGAACACTTCTATTGTGCCTTATTGAGATAGAGGATAATTTAGCAGACTCCAGATCACTGGTTCAGAGGTCTGTTATTTAGTGCTAGTACTCAAAAATACACTTGTGTTGAACATTTCTGTTGGATCTGAAAAGTCTGAGAGCGTGGTCCTGCTGGCAAGAGCCTTGCAGGATTTAAATTGATTTTTCAGATATATGTGCCTTCTCAGCTAATTTATACTTTTCTGCCTGGTTTGCTTAAGGGCTTTAATTCAGTGACTGTGCAGTGTGCTCCAAAGTGAGCTGTTTGAGGCTATACAACTGCATCATGTTGAGGAGATGATATTGTCTCCAGCTCCCCGCTCTGCTGGGAGCTGTTGTACACTGTAAGTACCAGCAGCTCTCTCCACTTCGCTCCCGGGCTCTTTAGTACATTGAGCCCACCTGCCAGGTATTGCAGAAGGGCCAAGGAGTCACAGGGATTAATTGGATAAGCCATATGAAGTTAGAGCTTGCTTAGACAACTGCCAGCTCCTGCCCTCAGACATATTCCCCCCTGCCGTCCTGCTCTTCCCCGAAGCCCTAAGCATCCCGATGGTAAATCGTGGTCATTACCTCAGTTTTGCTTCTGTGTGTGTCAACCCTGGCTTTCTAATCTAGTTGGAAGAGCCAAGCTAATCTCCCAGTGTGGGAGATAGGGCTATTCCCACACATGGATGATTTAATTTTTGGAGCTTGAGGTGCTAGAAATTGAACAGCGTTTTCTTTTCGAGTTCCACTTTCAGGCCAGCTATGTCCTGTCAGCTCCAGAAAACACACCCCCGTGTTGTACCACGGCTGGCCACCTGCTGGCCTAAATGTTTGCCATTCAGGAAAAAAAAAAAAAAAAAAAAGAAAACAACCAAACAAACCAACAATTGTGTTATAGTGGCACAGGAGCTCCTGGAGGTAAATGTCAGCATTTCCATTAGCAACCCAGAGAAGCACTGATGTGAAATCCGCTCATTTTGGTCACAGCACCAGTTGGTATCCCTCACCCTCCAGCATCAGCACTCTCAGCAGTTGCACACTGGACACAATGGATTTAAGGATTTACCTATGCCACCCCAGCCAGAGCAGGGCTCCAAGGCAGCCCAGGCACTGCTGTGTTCTGTCCAGCCTGGTAGAAGGCCTTTGGGATCCAGAAGTAGCACACCAAGGACTTGTTCGACAAGTCCTGACTTTGCACTTCAAATATTATCAATATTTGGCAGCAAACTTCATTTAATTAACAATCTCTTACTTTAAAAGCAGATATATTCTTTTAATGAAACAACAGTCCCCCTGCTTTGAAGAATTCAGAGCAAGATGAAGCTGGGACCTGATGATAATTCCAAGAAGCCTCATTGCACCTTCTTGGCAAAGCTGTTCAAAAGCCCTGTTTCATTCCCCACTCTGATCAGTGGATCTGATGCTGCTTTCAAGCTGTAAGAGGCACATTTTGCTTTTTGATGATGCAATGAAGAAGCTGATGTAAATAAGTAAAAGGTGATGTCTTTAGAAACCAAACTTTTAGGGAAGGAGGAACTCCAAGATCACTTTGTAGCAAGCTGGAAAGTCTCTAAACTATACCAGGGTACACTTTCATGATGCCATCTAAGATATACATGAAGTGCCAGAGATTTAGATTTCAAAGTTTAAAAAAACCCATGCAATTAGAATTGTTAACATGTTTGTAAGAGATGAGGCAGCAATGTTGCTATGTCCTTTGCTCTCATTTAAGGTGTCATTAAGACACAGAAAATTCTTCCTCGGTCTATCCATCAGCACTGTTAACTCCAGCATGGCAGGAGCCATCAAAGAGATGGCAAGATAGCTCTGAGCTACTGGGAAATCTCAAAGACACACAAACAAAACCACCAAACCACCAAAACATAAATGCCAAACAGTAGCTATCATAAGAGAAATAAAACAAGTCTGGGTTTGAAAACTCCAGCTCATGAAATGCTGGTGAGCAGGGACACTCACTCTGCTCTTCCATCTTTCCATGTGGATGAAAATTCATTAGAGTCTAATCTTTCCAGGAAACTAAATTATCACAGGTTTCTGTCATAATCAATGTGGCAGATGGCTTGGTTTTCCTAGAGAGATGACAGCATTAGAAACATTTTGAGAGTCATATATTCACACATGAAGCTGTAGCATTCTTTATCTAAAGAAGTTTACATTTCCTTTGCAAGCTGCTAATAGCTTTTCATAAAATCAAGGAAATTAATTATTAGCAACTGATCTCTAAAGGTAAATTACCTAAAGTAATTGTAATTCCACTTTGATCCACATTAAATCCTCCATCTCGGTATTGATTTCTCTCAGGCTCCATTTACAGAGCTCGTGTTTAAAAAATAAGAAAGAATGATTGGTAATGAATTGACACCACATCGAAGCGGCTTAAATTCTCAGCACTGCCCACAAAATATTTCCACACATCCTGAATGTAGTTATTCCAAGAGAATCATAAGAGGTGTTTTCTTCCCCACCCTCCGGAATAAACAAGTTTGAAAGGAGGCTGAGTTGAACCTCAGTAGGAGGTCTCCGAGCCCAGCTCTACAGTTCACTGCCCAGGCTGTGAGGGCAAACATAGAGTAAAACACTGTTCCTCAAGATATTCTGTGTGTAGAAAGCTGGTGCAGTTTTGAATTGAGGCTTTTTTACATCTGAATCCTGACACTAGAAGAGGACACAGACACGGCAATCCCAAGTCCCAATCCCCACTCCCAAAAATGCTCCTTTAAATCACGTGCTACCTGTATCTGCCTCTCCTTTCCAGCTGATGCTGCAGTAAATCCACACTGCAAACCACCCTCCAGCCACCTGAGGAGTTCCCAGGTACAGCTCTGCCACGGAAAGGCTTGGGTGGAGAGGATTTGGGGGGAGAGGCAGAAAAAAGGGTTAACTAGCATCCTGTCAGCTCAACAAGGAGTTGGAAATAAACCATTTTTCACCTCCTCAAGTAACAGATTCTCAGAGTTATATTAGTACAAGGATTTGCATAGGCACAATTATATGAGAAGAGAGTTTAGTTTTCAGCTTTTGCTAGAAAATTTGCTAATTCACCATACTTTCTTCTCATGGGTATTTGCTTTATAGTTCAATAATGTCAGGGCACAGGTCAGTCACTAATGCTCTGCAGAACATTTACCATGAGACTACTAATTAAATTAAACAATTTAAGCAATCTCACTTTCCAGTTCTTAACCTGAGCACAAAGGCAAAGCAAAGAGAAAGAAATTAACTTCAAAACAAACACCTCATCATTAAACTCCAATTTTCATAAACATGAAGAAAGTTAACAGC
The DNA here is from genome assembly GCA_013399855.1 of Oxyruncus cristatus. NCBI lineage: Eukaryota > Metazoa > Chordata > Aves > Passeriformes > Cotingidae > Oxyruncus > Oxyruncus cristatus. The sequence goes on from VXAY01002113.1 coordinate 1,503,847, forward strand.
ATTTGCTACCCCAAATTAAGAAGTCAGCCTGTTCCCTTCGTGCACATATGCACATCAACCATTAAATTTTAGTGTTAATACAGTGCCAGCAGTTCTCATATGCGAGGACTCTAATCCTCGCTCCAAGAATCACCTGTTCCAACATGATACCCTTTACCACCATTCAGCAAGGTTTGTGCACCCCTTTACACTCAAGGAAAGGAGAGAAGAAGAAAATAAAATTTAATTTGGTTCAGTTGAGCAGAGATAAAACACACCGTTATTTTCAGGCATTAATTCAAATTAGAGCCAGTCTGCACCAGCCACGCTGATTTGCATTTCTTGCTTTCTGCACACAGTTTTGTAAGAAGAGATTGTTACTTGTAGAGAAGCTACTGAGTGACAGAAATAGGAAAGCATCTCTGCAAACTACAATATTCCAGTGTAAAATTCAGCAGGGTCCCTCGGACTTGGGCATCAAGTCCTGCATGTGTAAACCTCTGCTGCCAGAGCAGGACATTCTCCCCGGGCAAAACCCAGCCCTCAGAGCACTGTGCAACTCCCTGCTGCAGGTCGAAGTCTGGAGTATCACCTGCTTCATCAACCAGCAGGAAACAGGATGAAACCAGAGTAAATCCACCAAATGCATTTTTCTAGAAGGGAAGTCCTGCTGATCTACTCACCCACTGTAACTTCCCAAATCAATAGAGCAGCCAGACATAAAGCTCTTCGCTGCAGATACAGACTTGCCTTCCAGCTCGGAGCCGCGAACGTGGCACAGAAGTGAAATGCCAAACAGCAGAGGAGAAGCAGATTTGTGCAGAAACACTGTTCTTGTTGAATATGAACAAGTTACCCTTCGACCCAGGCAGACAAGCCAGTTTTCCCAAGTAAGAAAAGCCAGATTTGATTAAGCCACAGCTTTTGTTGCCTTCAGTTTCCAAAACCCGTAAACACGGCCGGACAGCTCCCCAGAGCTTTGAAATCCCCAGGGAGTTCTGTATTGATACAGAATTGGGACAATGAAATCTAAGGAGCGTTTTAGAATTTCAACAGTTTTTCTTTTGTGTGGAATTAGGAGATGAACTGAGAACCACCTTAGTTTTGAACATGGTACAAGTCTCAGAGCTGTGGATCACTGCTGGCTACCTGGACACCAGGCTGCTGTGAGACACGGCAAGGATCAGAGTAGCATTAGAGAATTTTTAGTGGTTTGCTTATTATTTTTCATTATAAGACTAGGAAAATGCCCCCCTCCCTTCCTTCACTAAAGAAAAAATAATTTCAAGCCAAAACAGCAGAACAAGTCCACTAGGAAAAGTTGGAACAAAGGTCAAAATACTTCCAGCATTTAAAGATCTTGAGTCTTTTATGCAAGAATGATAAAACAAGTAATTCCATAAAGCCTGAAATCAAATGTACTTATTTCAACAAGTAAAGGCTTTGATTTTTCTTTCCAGTTCAATCCATTCACACCATCTGAAAACAGAAATCTGTGTTGCACCCTTTGGGGATGCCCAGTTATGTTTTAGGAAATTATGCTGTAAAATTCTGTAGGCTACTGGTGCAGCAGTCAGCCCTTCTGCTACACTTTATCTCTGGCATAACTACAGTCCCAATAGAATTCTGCATGAGTCCTTGTTAAAAATAGCAGTAATAAATTTTTTCCCCCAAAACACAGGTAGGAATCCAGAGTCAGCTGTTTTAAAATTTATGAAAAGAAGCAGTAATTTAAGTGTGAGATGGGAGCAATTTTATTCCCATTTCAACTAATGCTAATGTTCAGATTTTAGTTATTAAAATTAATTTGCTTCAATTATATTAAAATCAGTGGAATTGTGTGCCACTGTATTGATGGATAATAGCAATAAGCACTAAGTATGATGTTTGAAACCTCTACTCACTGTCAGCAGGAAGCATAAACGCAGCCACAAAGCCAAGAACAGAAAATGGAAAAGAAAACTCATCCCTTTCACAGACAAAAGCAGAAGGCCACACACAAAAAAACCCTGTAATCCAAAAAGTAAACTTTTGTCTGCATTTTAGGTAAATCATACTTTGACACTGAGCCCATATTCATGGACTTACTAAAGCCTGGACAGCTCTCAAAATTCCTCTCCTACAAAGTTCTCCTGTGTTCACCTTAAGACAAGGAGTCCATGAAATTCTGCTGTGCACTTCCTTTACCTAAGGCAAAGCTGAAGAATCTGGTTTCCCCTCTACTTTCGAAGAAAAAAAGCAGAGAGTTTCCTTGCCAGCAGAACGCACGGGCAGGGCTGCGGAGCAACGCCTGGCAAAAATGACTTCATCATCTTGGTAATCTTTAAAGGAGCTTTGATTGATCTTATTTACAAAAGGTTCACATGGATCTAGTTTTAGTTAAGATTGGAAAGTGTGTAATAGGAGCCCATAAAGCTAATGGAGGTAGAATTCTTCAATATTGAGATCAATTACGAGCTGCCTTACATTTATCACAAGTGACTGTTTTTCTTTGAGCTGATCCCAAGCCCTTTATCTTCCAGATTCCCCTCCTTCCTTTCTTTTTTTGAATATCCTTACTGAATGCTTAGAAAACCTTCAATAGAACACAGAAAAGAAATGAGCTTGTGAAGTATTTGTGCATTCAGGCAAATCCAACGGCAAACTGAACCCCCTCCTCATGGATGCGATGATCCCTCTCAATTCTGACGTGGAAGAGAACAGAATATTTAGGAGACACCTGCCACAGACATGATTAGCCCTGAGAAGACACTTCATTCAGTGACAGCTGTAATGCATCAGACTCTTTGAGGAGGATGACGATATGGGACAAGCAGTCGTGTCATCTGCAGCATTCCATCTTGCTACCAACAGAAATCCACGTTACTGTGAGGTAGGAGCAGACCCTTACAGACTTCACCGGGAAAAAGATCACAAACCTCATTAAAATACTGGCAACTTTGCTGCTGGACAGGTTTTACATGGCTTGGAAGATCTCAGCTCTCCTGCCCCACGGTGCTACACCAAAGGCACAGCCATGGCTTTGTGCCTCCCCACAGTCCACCATCCACCCAGACCAAGCAGCAATTTCTCAGCCTCCCAACGCTGCAGTTGTGGTCACAGCAGTCCACTGAGCAGCTCTACATGGTTGGCATTGAACAATGGGAAGAACAAAAGCCAGGATTGCTGGATTCAAAGGCAGGAAGGCTTCTCATCTACAGCTCAAGAGTCTCTCAAGTTGTAAAGACAGAGAACCAAATTTTGACAGCTCCGTTACCCAATTACTTACACAGCCCTAAAAGAATGCACAGTACTTAAAATACACAGGGTATGGCACCAGTTGGAAAATCTTCACTGGGGGACAATAAAAAAGGAATAAACTCATAGATTGACTGAATGGACTGAGACCTTGCTGTTGTATGTTCTCCTGCAGTTCCAAGCCAAGACAACCTTTAGCCCAGGCAGTAGTCTAGAAATCAGAGTTTCAGAGCTTGGCATTCATTAACTGAATTGTGGTATTTCTGTTTAAAACAGTGTTTAAATATGCAGGTTGTTCCTAAGCAACATTAGTCCCTTAGTCCCTAAAGCTGAGAAAAGATCTCCTGGATTTTAAGTGTCCCCTTTGAAACGATCATTCATTGCACAAAGGTTTTCAGGCTTGATAAATTATTCCAGCCCTTAAGTTCTCATTTACCTCTGGTTTCTGTCGCCCTTTACTTCTCCATGGAAGCCTTAGAAGGGTTCTCTTTAGGGCTGCAGTATTTTATTGTAAACTAACACAGACCTTTGCTAACATTTTCATTTACTTGTAGCGTGAGTTATGGACCCCTTCAAGGATATTGAATGGCCAAATGATGTGAGGTCAAACAGAGTTTGCCAAAAGCCAATGCATCTCTTACTAAACTGCATATGAAACTTAACTGCTATCATTCTTCCACCATACTGCTTTTTTTTATTATTATTATTATTTTTATCTTCTACCTTTGGAGAGGACAAGGCAGTCAATAATACTGTGGGGGATTCATCACACAATAGGCAGGACTTTTCCGAGCAAGGAGCTTGCTAATGAAAGTATTGCAGAATGATCTGTACATTTTAATGGACCTTGAACAAAGATTTGAGCTTTCCTTTCTCATTTTTTTTTTTAAACACCACATGAATTTTTATTAGTATATTACTCCAGTCTTGTTTTGAATACTTAGGGGTCACCTTCTTTGTTGGAGCCTGCATAATGGCAGAGAGGGCAAAGTGGAGTGGAATGAATAAATAAGGAAAGATTACACTTTACCTTTCAAGGACAGGAACTACAAATAAAGTTTTGGGGGTTGTTTGTTTTGGTCTTTTCTCTCCTGCAGAGTTTTTAACCTTTTCTTTTTCTTTAAAGTTGTCAAAACCTCCTGCCCTGTCCCACATGGCGAACACCTTCCAGACTTTGGGACTAGCAATTCATTTATTTTTTTTTGTATATTATAATATTTTTCTGTCAACCAGAAGCAGCCCTGATAATTCAAGCTCTAAATTAAGTTTGCCTAAGGGTACTAAAGAAGAGCTAATGACAACTTAGCTACAGATGTCATTAAACATTTAACCTTATCACATTAAGCAAAGCCCATCCCTCATTCTGCAGTCAGCCAAGAGGAAAAAAAAAACCCAAACACACTCCTTGAGGATAAAACCTAATATATTCCCAAATAATTGGGGGTTTGCAAACAGAAGTTAAGCTTTGCCACTGATAAGAGTGCACAGGTGTGAATCCTGCCTCTTTGCATCTGGAAGGATGATGCTGAAACAGGAGTTAACCTAAAATGCCAAAGTTTGGCTACCACTGATGCAAGGGGAGATCCACAGCTTCCTGCAGCTCATTCAAAGCCTGATGGGATCTCAGGATCAGGGAAAAGGAAGGAGGAAGCACACAAGGAAATGGTTCAGCTTTTTAAATAATAATCCAGATCACTAACATCCTGGCTGTCTCCATGGCAACCGAGCTGGATTGCTTCTGAATGCAATTGTGGGTTGCCAGTTTTTAACCCTCATGAATAAAAGGGCACTGGAGAAGCCCACTTATGTGGGTTTGAAACTGGTTTTCAGCAAGGAAGTGATTTAGTATATATGCACTTCTACAACAAAACATATTAAAGTTATTTTTTATTTATTGTTTGAACCCTTAAATGCAGAACTACTCCCCAAATGTTGAAATAAAATATTTTTCTGCAGAACCACCTGCATTGGAATGTGAAAATCCCAGTAAATATGGGCTTAATTGTAACTTTTCCAAGAATTTTTCGAAAGTCATTTTGCAGTCACCTAATGAAGAGATAATAATTTCTGAATTACAGCAGACAACAGAAGCAGATAAATGTGTTCCCTCATCCTGGTTACATTAATATGTTCCCTTGATCATACTATTGTATGAAAACATAGACTGCCATAAGAGATCAAATTAAAATGCAGAGCCACCACAGACATTAAACAGCATAAAAGCATTTTTAATTGTCTTTTTTTTTTTTTGCAGGGGAGTTAAATCAGAAATCTATAATTAATTTCAATCTACAAGTGATGCAGCCACAAAAACATACAGAAAAAAAACCACCAAGACTATAACAGTGTAAGTTCTTGAAGCTGAAGAGCACATTTTACTGGTGGGTTTTTTTTAAATGTGTACTGATAGATTTTAATAAGCTCAGGTCAAATGCTGAAAGGTTCTGAGCACATTTGATGACAAATTACTTATCCCTTGACCTGCCCAGCAGGGCAGTAGATTCTCTGTGAGATTCTCTAAGGCTTTAAATAAGATTGGAGTTATATTTGACAGAATTCTCACATGAGGGATCCCTCCACTAAAACAAGATCTACTAACTTGGCCATCAAGTTTGTTGCTGCAGTCTGTTTCCTCTCACTTCAGGGACTGATCTAATGCACTCCTAAATATCTGGTGGCAAGGAAAGTGAGACCACTAGAATAACATTTATTGTGTCAAGCAGAGCTCAGGCACATACATCTATAGCAGAATCCAGCCCAAAGTCAGAGTAAATCTATCAACAACATGTCAGCCTTTGCTTTGCTCTGGCCATGAGTCAGTTATTGGAAACCTGCTCTGCAGCTGAACATTTTCTCCTTCAGGAGAGAAAAGTAGTCTAGTTTTATCCTTTTAACTGTCAAAAAGAACTAGGATCAAGTTTCTGATTTGCCAGGTTTTTATTTTAGCAATCCACTGAGCATCTCTCTGCCTCGGTTTCATGGAAATAGAGTTGGGGTTTTTCTGACCCAGGCACACAATCAAGATTCAGAGCCATCCATCTTAACTTTGTCTTGACATTGATGGGAGTTGCCTGATTTCACTCCATTGGTGTCAACATTAAAAAAAAAAAAAAAATCAGGTTCCTGGTTTGCTTTTGCAGTGTAAACCAGGCTCAAATAAGAGTCCATTATTTCACGTCATAATTTATGAATTCATCAATCTAAAGGGCCATTATCAGAAACCCCATAGAACAGGATGTGGGCTGTGGTACATGCCAATATTGCAGTAATTCTGTCATGATTATTTTATTAAGTACTTATTAGCAGCAGCCAATTTTGCCTCACAGTCAATACTTTGGGCAAAAGGGAGAAATACAGAAAAAAAAATGAAAACATGCTATAGGCATCTTGTCAACCTTAAACTGTCATTAGCAAAATTGCCTTTTCCTCCTTCAGAGGTGTCAGAATTTATGCTCTATCTAGACATACCACTTGAAAAACACTGCCATCACCACATGGCAGTGCTTCATTTTATACCAGTTAGAAGCAAAACCTCCTTTGGCCTGTGCTGAGGGATGAGCAGCTGTAAGGGTTTGTGCTACTCTTGATTTTCTTTGCAACTTCACAGCAAGTCTATCTGTATTAAGGATTTTTTAAAAAAATCAAGCCCACTTTATTGTCTCAAATGAATTAGCCTGAAAAAAACCACAAGCTATTAAAACTAATTGAAGATGCCTCATAGAATTATTTAAGGTTTCATTTCTTTTCCAATTACAGTTTGATAGATTTCTGACATCTACAGACAACACTAAAAACATCCATTTTCATCAAATACCATCTTAATGTTGACAGAGCCTAATTGAAATTCTCAGTGTCACAAACTACACAACACCTACCCTGGGAGTAGAATCTCCTTAAAACTGCAACAGAAGATGTCCATACAGAACTGCCAGAAAGGGTCACGACTTCTAGGCTGCAGAAACACTGGCAGCTTGCTATAAATTCTTCCATCATTTTTCTCGAAGTTTTGCATATTAATTTATAGTTTTGACTTTGCAGAGCTCTGAGGTGTTTAAGGGTTTGCTTTGAAAGTGAAATTTCTTCAAAATATTTAAGCAATACCCTTAATGTTCTAAATGAGATTTTACTGTCTGGAGTTCCTGCTTATAATACTGATCATTCTGTTAGTTTCTGCTTTGACTTATTCTTACAGGTCTCTTAGACCTATAAAATAGTATAATATTTCATCCATATCCCACATAACGGCTTTATAATGTCTGCCTTCCGGTCCTGCTCATCAGGAATTACAGGAGCTCAGGTAAAAACTCCTGTGAAATGTCATCCCTGACTCTTTATTTGTTTTCAAGTGACTTTTAATTAAACATTGATGTGTGAAAAATGTCAAAACCACCTCTTCACAGATCCCTGACTGCAGTTGTGATTAAATTTTAAATAAATAAATAGTTGTCATTTTAATCAACAGAATAAACTCCTGAGAGTTGAAGGAGGAAGCACGAGCACCCTCAAAACACAACTCGGGTTGTGTTACAGGTTTCCCAAGGATGCTCCTGTCAGGCTCTTCTGCTGTTCAAGAGTAAATAGATCAAGCAGGATGAGAAACAGAAATCAGCAGCTGAAATGGCCTAAGTTGCTTGTAGCTTGTTTTCCAGAAACTACAATTTAGTATAAATTTCATGGAATATCTGGCATCTGCATATTTTTGTCAAAACATAAACTGATTACAAAGTTGAGTCTGCCAGCAGCCTGAAACAACTGATATATATATATATACATATATTTATGATGGATGTGCGAGTTTATATAATTTTAAAGCTGTTGAGAGAACAGAGATTTAAAGAACTGCATTGTCTGATTCCCAGTAGAGAAAGACAAGAAGGAATATCAAAATAGGAGTCTTCTGTGCTGTTGCAGGTGGGTGGAGCTTGACAGCGCTCATCAAACCTTCACAGCTAATTGGCAGAGAGATAATGAGCAATCCAGGGCGAAGGGGGCATGGGGGCAGACAAAGCTGCAGGAACAAATATATCTCCTTCTTGAGTGTGAGCCGGGGGCAGTGAGAGATGCCGCAGTGCCCAGCTCATGTGCAGTCCTGCACCACCACACTGCAATAATCAGGCAGTTTTTCAGATCCAACAACCCCTGCCCCCTCTCGTTCTACACAAAACCTTAAACCAAGGAGCAATCCAGTCAGTCACTTCTGTTGCCTCTATGAAAATACAGGATTGTAGCTTGAATACAGATCTGCGAAATTTTAGTCCAGTGGCATTTTTCTTTCATTCTACAATGCCTTCTAAATTAACACAAAATTCTTGACGACATGAGCTCTATTCTAAACACATCTATTAGTGCTACCCATGTGCATGGCAGAGGTATTAACAGCGATTGGTTTGCCTATCGTGTTCATTTGGTTCACATGCAAGAACAACTGGCCTTAATAAAGCATGTGTTTAAGTCTCTAACTTCAGTCACTAAATCAATATAGTGTATTTTCTGGGATGGAGGAGTCTGGGTAGTATCATACAACCGATTCTCATGCAAGCAAACTAAGTGTAAACAAGCAACTAAAGAAGACTGTCAATTAAATGCATGAAAAAGACCTTTATTAACCCCAGTTTTGGTATTTTTCACTTGGCTGGAATCCTAACAAACAAGGCAGGTGATGAGCAGCACCATGCAAGTAACACAAGTGCCATCCTCACACTGTTACACTCCCCCACAAATACAGCAAATATACCTGTGGGTTGATCAAAGAAAGGAAACAGTGTTCAAAAAGCACAATTTTGATAATGACAAATGAATTAATGTTCCTGCAGTGCTTTAGAAAGCATCCCACAAATTATCAAACTCCACTGAGCTGTGTTCCTATGCAATAAGCACAGCACTTTACATTTAAAATGACCACTGTCCATTGCAACTACTGCAATTAAAAAGGTGTTAAGAACAATTGTAATCTGATTCAGAATTAAATCCATTTTCAGACCATGGTTAAGGACTGTAAATTAAAGAGAACATCCCACCTGTAAAATTTGTAGTACTACTTCTACTATGATTCATTTAAACCAATGAGCTCATTTAGTACAAGTTGATTAGAAATGCCCTGAGCATAATGATCAGATATTTTCTGTGGGGTGGTCATTATTCTGTCAAAATAAGAGATGCCAGTGTGCCCCAGGGTTACACACAGCCTCCAACAGCACGGTAACCTATAGCAAAATACTCCAGCAACTTCCACATAACAGCAGTTAAAAAGGTTAATAACTATCCTACAGCCGTGCAGAGGACACACAGAGCTGTCATTCTTACTGGGGAAATAAGATGGGGTCAAAATAAACACAAATTACTCAATTTGCTGGAGGTCAGACAAGCCAATCTGAACAGTCCTTCTTGGCCTTGGGATCTATAAATTTTCTCTTGCTTAGATTCAGGTTCCTCTGGCCCATATTCAAGCTGGCTTGCAAGTGGGTTTTTACTGTGTCAGTGATCACACTGATCAATGGATACAGTGCACAGGATAAGGTCTGAAGCATATTTGTCTATAAGAGTCCACAAGATTTGAGTTTATGTAGCCCAAGATACTGAATTATCTACACCAAGACTATTTTCTTGAAGGGAACAGCAAGTCCTGTCAGAGATCCCAAGGGCAAACTTGCCTCCTGCAGTCAAGTAGAGCATAGATGCCTTTAGATGCCTAATTTTTACCAGCATTCATTAAAAACCCAGCAAATCAACCATTCTTGGCCCTGTCCTGGGATTGTTTAATGTCACAAAATTGAAAGGATAGAAGCAGACAGAGAGAAAGTGGAACAGCAATCCTGAGGCCAGACCCTTGAGTCAACAAAAGGGCCTTGTGTGGAAAAGGAAAGGAGCTTAGGGTGTGTTCAGGGAAGTCAGTGCCTTCTCAGAAACACTGCAGGGTTTGCCTGTGGATCCATGCTAGATGCAAAGCAGGGGAATGAGGAAGACTGTCACTGAAACATAGACAGGTGGAAAAATCATTATCCTTCTTTTAAGGCTGCTTTATGATTGTCATAGAATGGTGTGAGTGGGAACGGATCTTACAGATCATCTTGTTCCAACCCCCTGCCATGGGCAGGGACACCTTCCACTAGACCAAGCTGCTCAAAGATTCATCCAACCTGGCCTTGGGCACCTTCCAGGGATGGGGCAGCCACAGCTTCTCTGGGCAACCTGTGCCAGGGCCTCCCCATCCTCACAGGGAAGAATTTCCTCCTAAAACATCTAAATCTGTCTCTCTGAAGCCATTCCCCCTTGTTCTATCACTGCATACCCTTGTAATCTTTTTATCTGTGGGGAGCAGCCTAATCTTCAGAGCACAACTCATCAGAGCAATTGAGACTCCATAAACATCACCCTGAAAAAGAGGCTCTCCCCGGTAAACATCCACTTTAACATAATCACATTTCAGCACAAAGAGGGAGGAATGAAAAAGAGAATGCCCATGTTTGATACATTCATGAATTTAAATTTTAAAGAACCCGGAATAAAAGGCTGTAGTTCCCTACTGCTGAAATTCTTTGTGGAACAAGTTGACATACAAAACCTTTCATCCCCACATAGCTGGGGGTCATTAACACACAGGCCTCAGGCAAGGCTAATAATTTCCCCAGCTGTCTAAGAGTGAGATGTTCAAAATAAGCTTTTCATTACATATTTGAGCAGTGTTAAAGTCTGCACCAGGGCTATAATTCAGAGTTTTGGCTTAGTGCAGGGTTTTCTGTGGGTTTTTTTGGTTTGTTCTTGGTTTTGATCTTGTTTTTTATAGTCTACCTGTTTTTATCTACTGGAATATGTCCTGCATTCCAAGACAGTCCCATGCGGGTCTGACAAACAGCACAGCTGGATTTAAAATTAAATATCATTCAAGAATCTTTAAGAATGACAAATTCCCCAAAATCATATTCCTTTACAATCCTTGCCCTTGTTAATTCTTCAGAAACACCTTCTATGACAGAAGGTTGTCAGGTGGGCAAGAAATTAATAGCAGACAGCTCTGCTGTGTGAGTTATTGGACTTGCTACTGCCATCCATTCTGGATTTGCCCCACAAAACCCCCACAAAGTGGGGGCACAGCCATTCCAATAATGCAAATGTAGACATGAGCATCTATTTCATCCCGTAGGCCAGGGAGGGAGCAGGACAGCTGAGCAAAGCACTGGTAGTGCTGCCTCTAAGTGCTAGACCACCCATCCCCTGAGAGACATGGCACAGCCTTGAGTCATCTCCTTTTGGTCTACCTGCCTGAACCAGTTCATTATCACGGTTTGTTTGAGTACTAATAAAATCCCAGCATTTATGAAAGGTAGCAGGTATCTGCATTTCCCACGAAATTACATTTTTTTGGTCCAAGAAAAGACTATTTTACAAAACCTATGAACATGAACATAAAGAAATCCTCTACAATTTGATCAAGAAAAAAAGAAATGTAGGTAATTTTATCAGGCCTTTTTTTTTTTTTTCCCCCCATGATTCTCTTTGAGAAAGAAGTTGCAGTGATATTTTGAACGTGTTGGCCAATTGAGTGGGTTTGCAAAATAAAGACAGATGGCGATGGATAACCCAAATGTTTCACTGTGGGAAGGCAGCCATTTGCTGTGCCTCCAACAGGACTGTTTCCAAGGTCCCACCCTGCTTAGTTTTCCCACACCTTACACACCATCCATCCCACCCACTGCCCTACTATGGACTGTAGGGTATGAAAAAGTGACCACTGTTCCATCAGCAATGGGAACAGGAGAGAATGGGGTGGGAATTCTATCCATACAGTGTTCAGTACAACGTGGTCGAGCCCTACTTGCTTTGAAGCCCCAAGCAGTTGGTGTGACACTGAAAGCACCAGTGTGAGGACACTGAGGGCGCCCTGGGTAATTTCTGATTTTTCCCAAGCATGAGAAGAATTAGGTCAACAGCGAGTCAGAATTGTCTAGAAGCCACAGTATCCCTGATTCTTCACTCACAAAGTGATGCCAACTGGAACTAGAGTAAAGGGAAGGTGTAAAACTACAGCCTGGGCCTGTCTAAGACACAGAGGAGTGCAAATCAAACAAGCTTTCCAGGACATCCATCACTCAAAAGGCGGCTCATGCCTCCACTGCCCAGGTAAAGAAACCTCCAGGCAATGCCATTTTGGGAACCCAAATCTTTGTTGCTGTTCTAAAGCAGCCTTTTTAAACAAATGTGTTTTCAAAAATAATGGTACTGGGATAGCAGTTCACATATCTGGTTCTCTTCCGCTGCAGCACCAAAAAGGCCCCTTTCCAGGGGCTGGCTGATGGTATAATTCACATAAAACTTTGGAGTGGACGGTTCTTCCTGTCCTTCTTCCCTTTTAAATAGACAGACCGAAAGACAGAAAAAAGCTTCCAGTCTCTAAAGCCACATTTTATTACAAAACACAAAAATAATAAAGTAGAAGATAAGTCCTTAAATACAAAGAAGTCCCAGGTCTGCTCAGGGAGACAAAGTAAATAAAAGGCTCAGAAACAGCCCCCTTCAACAACATCAGGAAGGACAACTGGAGTTTTTTGTGCACAGCTTGGTCTGCAAATTTCCTCCTCTATCACGGCTCTTCCCAGGTTCAGGCAATGCTTTATTTTTCAAATGCAATTAATCTCTTCCCTGCTTTCCACAGCCATAACAGGCCACACTCAGACATATGCTTTCAGAGATTGCAGTCACCTAAAAGTTTTCAGTCCCAGCTGTGGACAAACCACACTGGACATTGATTCTCATTCCCCTGTGCTGTGCCACCTCCAAGCTACAGCAACCGACTCCTGGTGAGCCCAGGGAAGCTCAGGGAAGGTGGTGCTGCTGCCCTGCAAGCCAAGGGTCTGCAAAACAAGCCCTGCCATCGAACAGAGCTTCCTGGGAAAAAATAGTGTCAGTCTATTATAATATCTGTTTGCACAGATAAGATCAGACAGCTTTTATCTTCTTGTAGTACCAGCATTTCACACTGTGTGTGCAGTCTCAGCCCCAGACAAAACTCACACAGACTGGTTAGCCCAATCTCTTCTTTTCTTCCTTATATTCACACATTATAATGAAGGAGGAAAGAGGTTGTCAAATGCAAGAGGAAATCAGGAGAAATATCTTCACATTTCAATTACTTTTACATATCATTGGGACTCTTTTGCAAATGTCTCCCTTGCAATTTCAGGAAACCGTTTAAATCATCCCCTTCCAAGAGCACTAATTCAGACATTCCTACAGCCAGGTATCCCCAGAGTGACTATCTTTGCATTAAACTACTGAAACTCTGAGTGAGGAATTTAGAGCAGCTAAGCTATAAATCTCTTGTTGCATTAAGGGGTCTTCTGTTTAAAAAAAGAAGAGGCTTGTTTCTCTCTTGTGCTATGACTGAACATCAGGATCCTCTAGTTTAGGTAATTAACATACCAGTATAAATCTATTTTTTGCCCTTCAGTTTCACTCATGATCCCTGTGACACAATATGAAGATCGGGGAATTTCACAATAAAACTGTCAGTCAATTCAAACAAACTTATAACGAATTACAGAACAGTAAGGGTGCATATAAATATTGGATTATAGAACTATTTTGAAAGGAGTTCTGAATGTGCAAACATTATTAAAAACAACAGATGTGCAGCTATTTTATGCAATATATAAAACATTTTGCCTTTGACAAGATTAATGCGAGGGCTGAGACTTTCATACAAGCAGCACCAAAAAGCCGTACTATAAAAATGTCAGCTGCACACTGCAGTAACAACCAAATATCTGAAACACTCTGCTCTTCGGGAAGAACAGAACTAGACTGCAGATGCTGAATTAACCATTGCCAGCTTGGAACGAGGGCAGGGGAAAATGGAACACCTTTGCCATACTGCTTCAAATTTCCCTGGGTTGTGCCCTTACAGCCTTTGGTCCCAAAGGCAAACAAGGCTCATTTAACACCTTTGACCTTTGTCGCTGGTTTAAGAAACCACAACACCGTGGGTTTTTTCCATGGTGCAGTTAATCAGATGAAACGAAGAGGATCATTAGGTTAATTAGGTGAACAAGGCTCACTAATGATAATAAGCAGCAGACTGCACTGGGCAGACTTCAATGGATAAAATGTAGTGGCAGCTGCTGGCAGGGAGTATCCACAGGTATTTAAATCAGACTTGGCTGAAGAAAGAGTGAAGTCTGGCCTAGTAGAGCACATAACCCAGAGACAGCCATCCTGACCTCAGAACTTACGTGCCAATGCCACAGTCAGGCCTGAAAAGAATTCTTTGAAGAGAGCACAGATTACAACCTTGTCCTGCAAACCTCTTCAGAACTTGGAGACACTTCCATTAAGTTTCACGGGCAAAATTTATAGACCCAAGTTACGTCAAGGAGAAATTAAAAGTTGCCTAATTTACCATGTGCAGCTCAGCTTTGACTCGGATTCTATTCTTGAGCATTACATTATGCAAACTACTTCATAAAGCTCTATAATCCCCTTAATGCAGCCCACACTGGTTTAAAAATTAAAAAAAACCCACTATTGTTTCCATTATCCTTTTAATTGGATGATGGCATGACTAATATACAATATAAAAGTCAACTATTTAATCACACATAATCATCCTGTTTTACATTTTATTCATGCCAGGTATTTCGAAATTCAGATGTTATATTGTTGATTAACATAAAATTTGTAGCTCTCAGCCTTTCAGACACACATCTACCTCCGAGTCGGGGAAATATTGAAGCATGACTGAAACGCACGGTAGGAATGCAGTGCAAAAATCAATAATTGCATACCAGAGACTGGATGTTCCAAACGCTTCATTTCAGATTGTTGTGATTCCTCTACATGTGGGAGAGACACAGAGAGAACACAGTGAGCATTAGCCCTAATAACAAGGCTTGTTGCTTTGGCATCAGCTGCAACACCCCTGGGAAACCCAGAAATTCCTTCCTGCCTCTCCACAAGAGGTTGAAGGAAGGAAAGAATGAGAAGAGCTTCTGCTCAGCAGCACATAAGCCCCTGCCTTACTAAGCAATTTGATGAGCTGATTCCTATGCTAAATTGAGCTCCATATACTGATGCAGGGGGAAGAAAAGGCATCAGAAACTCCCCTAGCAATGCTCAGTCTTCGAGAGAAATTCTTCCTGGCTGAAGCAATTCCCCCATGCAATATTACATTGATTCTGTAAAGATATCATCTGGTACTTTACAGTATTTAAGTGACTGAATACATAAATTATTTGGTTAGAGAAAGGACTACACATGCATTGTAGCAGACAATATCAGAACAGAACAAAAATATCCCAGATTAAGGTACACAGGCGGTTCTTGCTGGATTGCCAGAGAGACTAGACAGTGTGTTCCCAGTTAATGCTCGAGTGTCTTGTCTGAGTCATTTTCTAAAGCATCTCAACTAGAGCTGCTCATTAATTTTTAAATCATTTTTAATAAATATTGATTTGCTAATCACTTTGCGGAAACAGTTATGCCATTTTTTTTTTTTCCATTTTCTTGTTGTTGTTCAGGCAAGTTTTCTCTTCTGGCAGGAAAAACATCCAGAACAGAAAACCATTAAGTTGCTGCAACGCCATGTTTTGACATTTTATAACCAATTTCTTCACACAGACTTCAGAATTACAGAATGGTTTTAGATTTTGTTCTAAATGTAAAAGGACAATATCTCAATGAAATGCCTTGATTAACCCAGTCTCTACCTTTTTATATTCAGTTCACAAACCATTCCAGGGTTTGAACTTTACGTTACTGCTCTGAGAAAAGAAATATTTTTCTTTTTAATATTCTTTCTCACTCCAGCCTGTATTTCCCATTTAAAGATATGCTTGTCTATGGTGAAATATTCATGGATCAAAATTTATACAAAGGAATTACACAGAATCCTTCTAACTTTGCATAAAACATGGTAACTCATTTGAATGGCAGAGGGAACACTGGATCTGTAGAGGACTCATTTATTTGGGAGGTCAGTGTATAAAACATCTGAAACACTCCAGTATTCAACAAGAGAAAGCTGAAGTTGAAATATAGACTACAGTTAAAATAAGGGAAAGAAAGTAATATTTTTCATAATAAGGTAAGAGTAAGTTACATGCAATTTAAACTGTAAAGCCATTACAGAAAGCAGGAGTTGTTAATGTCTATATAAAATTGTTGTTAAAAAAAAAGAATTGGCTGTTATTAGAAAGAACTAGTAACTGGTTGAACTGTGCAATGCCAAAGCAGTCGGGTAAAATCAGTCTTTTCCTAACATAAATAGCTACCACCTACAAAACACATAGCAAAACACATCAGATGTGCAGAATTGAAGTGTAATCTGAAACAAAACAGAAGGAAAGCCAAAACACAGCATTGAGAAAGTAAGACTGCTGGAAACCAGAAAGGCCAAGAGTCTGTAATATTTGTCAAACACAGTTTGTGGAGTAGTCCATCACACAGAGAAATAAACCAAGCTTAGGTGTCAGCAGAACTAAAAGAATCAACTGCACAGATGGAGCTGCCATCTAAGAACAATTTTTTTTAAAAAAAAGCTTTGATTGTATTAGGGAGCTTGTTTTGAGGTTGCAGGGTTTTTTCTGGAAATAACTGTATAGCATAGCACTTGTAGTTTGTTTTTGAAAGTTTTGGTTCAGTTAGGTGAGAAGTGCCTTGAAAAATAAGAGGTTTATCCTTCCTCTGTAAGATCTTGGACCTAAAATCTGGCAGCAGCTCCTGCAGAAGCCACGAAATTTGTGTGGTACTTTTTATGCTCCAGTTGCGCTGGAAGTTCTAGGCTGGTTCCAAAAATGACTGTGTGAAAGCTAAGGCCTGTGTTAGGCAGGAGGTCAGACGAGATGATCATAGTGGTCCCCTTGGTCCTCAAAACCCATGGGCAGATGGGAATGGGAATAGCTGTGGAGTGTCAGTAGCTCAGACTTCCCCCTGATGTGAATATGGAACACAGCCTGTGCTTACAGCTCTGTCAGTGTGTGACAACTGGAAACAGGGCTCAGAGTAGGTGATTAAATCCCCCTGTGATACCAGCATTGTGTAGAAACTAGACTCAAAAGCCAGGATTCTCCTTTCCTTTTTGATCCCAGAACTGACGGTTTCAGGTTTACCTGGGCGTAAGAGGTCAGGCCCTCTGGTTCCAGAGCGTGTCAGAGCGACTGGACAGAGCTTCCCAACACACAGAGGTTACAAACAGGATGAATTCCAACCCCTTCTGCCCTACTCTCTGCTCAGGCAGAAGGAAGAAAAGGAAGTTTTCTTGTTCTTCTGTCTGCACTCATTTCCTCCTTAGTCTGGTGCACTCCCTGATCCATGTGTTCCCCCATTAACTGAAGGGGATCATTTCTGATCACCTCTGTTAAAAGGGAAGTGAAATAATTGAACTTTGGAGCTTTTGCACAGATCAGCTGCTGAACAGCCCCCCATCAATGTCCTCATCAACAATTTACGGTTATAACTTCCCCAAAGTGCAAAAAAACCCAAACCTGCTGCAACAGGGTTGCTGTCCTGAGGGTAGGTTGTAGAAACCTGAATATTGTTACTGTGCCTGAGAAGGAACAAAAGCCTTCCCTGAGACTGAAACAAATGATTTTCAGCACCAGCACGACACAAAACCCCATATAATTCTTTGCTCATCTTTCCTCTCTTGCAAGTGCGTTGGAAAGTGGTCCGCAGCACCCTTAAGTACCTTTGTACACAGTTTCTGTTTGCTCTTTTCGTTTTATAGGTATGGTGTTTTCCAGAGTGCTGCTGTGTTTTGTGGAGGCAATAAATCTAAACAAGTATTCATGAAGACTTTGGCTTCCCCAGAATTACTCCCTTTTATGTGCCTGCATGAGCTCTACCAGAACCATTTCACCCTAATTAGGATCTTCCGTACAATGCTACTACACAGTGTTGTTTAGGAACTACACATATCACTGACTTCTCCCACTAAAAATAGGAGGGATAAAATCAGCCCATGTTGAATCACAGACATCATAAAACTCGATCTGGTTGACGTGACAGCTTTTCTCACAAATTCCACCAGTCATTACCATTTTTTTTTTAAGTTAACAGTAAGAACAGCTTCAATTTCAAGTTTCAGGCACTGTTTTCCTGTTTTGTAGGTTCTGCTTTTGTTTCCTCAAGAACAATTTTAAAGTATCATTAATTTTTTTTTTTTTAATTTACGGTTTACTCCATATAAGATTTCTTTTCTTTTTTTTTTTCTTGCTTTGCAAAGTGTGTTGAAATGAATAATCGAACTGTTTTCAGTAAGACTTTCAGAGGGGAAAAATATTGCAGAATTGCACAAACAGTTATAGAAAAACAGACCGAAAAATACTTTGACTTTGATAAACAAGCACTGAACTCAGGTCTGCCTCTGCATGAAAAAAATGTGAGTTTTTAATAGAAAAGAACTCAATTTTTCCTGTTTATGTAATATAAAGTTAATGTCGAAGAGGGAAAAAAAAAAAAACCACACATAATTTGTGTTTGAATCAACAGCAGCCAGAACCAGCAACTCCTTGCTCACGTGTCAGGCATTCTAGGGCTCCTATGGGCTGCTGGACTGGCATTTCTCCGGGGTGATATCACATCAGCAATTCTGCATCCAGAGGCTACAGGAGATCCTACAGGAGATCCCTGAAAAGCCTCCTAGCAAGTACCTCATCACACCAAGATAAAAAGGGATTTGGGTGTCTCAGGCTTTCCTTCGCCCCAGGCGTTCACTGGGAATTCAACAGGTTCTTTTGGTTTGGTTTTATGTTTTGCATAAACTCCTCTGTGCCTCTTTCCCTCTCTGTCCTTAGCCTGGAGCAGAGGCTGGTACAGTCTCATCACTGTTCCTCTGGGATTATTCAAGGCATTTGCCACACAGTAAATATTCACAGCTCTTTACGACATTTCTTATTACGCCTGGCATCAGTAAATGCATTAGTCCGTCTTGCACCCCCCTGCCTTGATAGCTCTCTACGTGCTCTTTCATTCATAAAAACGCCACAGATATTCACAAGTCTGGTTCCAGTGCTAAGAAGAAATCTCATTTCTCTGTGCCTCTTTCTGAAAGTTTAATTTCACTGGCAATTTTTGGCGGTTTTTCCCATAAAGCATCAGGAGCAGATGAAAGCAAGTAAGGGCGGCAGGGCGGATTTAATATCTGCTTCTATGTATAACTTCTGTGAAAGCCATTAAAACACCAACAGAAAAGCCAAAATCTCGAAGCCTGTGCTAAGAGAGTGCTTCTGTTTCTACTGGAGAAAAAAAAAAGAAAGGAGACACAGGGTTCATCTCTCAGACTGCTATTTTCAAAGGGGTTTTTCGTCACCTGAAAGCAGAGGACTCCCTTGAAAAGACCAGATTTTGAAATGTACGTCTGAGTTTTCACAGCAACAAGGGTTAATTCTTCTATTGATTTTTCAAGTCAAACCACGTCATGTATTTGGGATGAAGTCAGTGACAGAAAATAAGTATTGTAAATAAAACTTCTTAGAGTCACATTTAGACACCATTGTGCTATGCGTGCAGGATAGTGAAGTATTCCTGCCTTGAAAATGTACTGCAAAGAGGGAAAAACACAATGCATGAACTGGATCAAATAAATACCTCTTGGAATAAATAGCTTTTTTCCTCAGGTCCAGGGAGCAGTTAGTAAAGATTAGGTAAAGGAACGGGGAAAGAAAATAAAAGCCAACAAAACAACAACCCACCAACAGAAGCAGCCAAGTGAAAGACAACTGAAGAAAGAGCAGGTGGTTTGAAGTGAAAAATATTAAGGAAATATTGAAGCAAAGCATCAGGAACAGGGTAGAGTCCTGCCTGGTTTCTTCTGCTCCAGCCAACTGGGGTCTGGCCAGAGTTCCTCTCTGAGGAACAAAGACAGCACTGCAAGGAGCACACACAGCTTGCTATCCAGGAAGGATATTCCCAAAGTTTAGCCTTAGGAAATTACTCAGTGTTTGCATGATGAAGATACCACATATGGTCTTCTTGTAGTTTATAAACTGTCTCCACTAGTAAGAGACTGAGTTGCATGAGCAGATTTCAGAAAAATATCTTGGCTGGCTTCCCCACCGAACTGCAATTGCCCAAGTGTTCCTTCATAGGAAAGGCACAATTCAGGAAAAATAATTAAAAAATACACATATGACTCAAAATGATCCTTCTCCTTCAATGGATCCTTAAAGCACCTGTACCCTGAGTGCAAACCCTCTGCCTTCACTCCAAGGGTGATGTGTTTGCAGGCAGGTGAACGCTCAGCCACTTGTTAATGCAGTAAATTACACTGTAGGGAAAAACGAGGGTGACAGCAACCAGCTGTAACAGCAGGCACACAGAACTTAGGTAAACAGTTTAATTACCCAAACATTGTCAGCTCCACAGAGAAACTGATGAAAGATTAAATTTCCTTTTTTAATCCCCTTCCATTTCTCCCAGAAGTACAACTCTACTGATCAGTTAAACAGACCATTCCTTCTCAGCTTTACTTCAAATCAACCTTACGCCATCCCCAGTCCTTCTCCTTGTCCTCTGGATGAACAAACGTGTTTGAGGTAAATCAGATTTCCCCTTTGTGTTATGCAGTCGAGTCAAGGGGAAATCAGTCTCCCTGGAAGCTCTTTGCAGCTCGTAAATAGGAGTTTAAGGCTTAAACAATCACACATCCTCCAAAACACCCAAGTGCCACATGACCTACGGCAGCCACAGGTTTGGGGTTGCTTGTATTGATAATTAATTGGCTTCTGGCAACTTCAGCTGGAACACAATTACTTCCACTGCCCTTGTCCCTGCGAAGCCACTGTCACCTCTGAGCCCCTTGCACACCTCGTCATTCCCTTTCCCCCGTCTGCCACCAAACAGGTTGAACACTGCGAGTCAGCAGAGCCCATCGTTCAGAGATAAAAAAGGGTTATGGCAAAGCCTCTGCCAAGCTGAAGAAGCAGATTTTACTATGCAATCGGCAACTGCAGCAGTCTTTGCAGAAGGGCTGTTGACAAGCTTTAGGCAAGGTAAAAACAGACAGAGGAAAGCAATTAATTTATTATTTTCCTCAGTAAAGAACAGTGTATTGGTAATGGCCCATTGTAAGCATGAATAATACTGAGGCTGTGAGCAACACGGTATAATTTTAACATTCTACAGCCTTTTTTAATCAATCTTATTGATGTTCATCACATCCATAAAGCTGAAAAGAATGGGTTTACTAAACTTAAGGAAAATATAAGATCTCATTTTGCACCTTTCAGTTTCTTCATTATGTTGCCATAATGTCGTCAGTGTAATATATTTCACCCTTTTGCCTCTGTTTTAGCATTCATTTTTTGTTCTGCTGTGATCATGTCTGGTTCTTTGAAGCCATGAGATGAATTATGAGTATTGCTTTAACTCCACTACCACGTCCAGGAGCATGATGTGCTGAGAAAAAAAGCGTTACCTGCTTTAGGACTGGGAAGTCAACACTAAAGAGCAGAATATCTCACCAGCCTACATACTGCCCTAAAGAACTTTGGGACATTAACAGTGAGAGCTACAGCTGGAACCAGTAGAATTGGCCGTAAGAGCCACACAGCTTTGCAGGAAGGCTTTAGCCAAAGATTTGCCAGTTTAGGAACAGAATCACAGACTCGTCCAGGTTGGAAGAGACTTTCAAGATCATCTAGTTCAGCCATCACCCCAGCAGCAAAGGTACACTCTACAGTATAAAATGAGATCCAGGGAACTGTGTTGTCTCTAGAGCAGAGAGGACAAAGAATTTTTGCAACTTCAAACCCCCAAAATTGGGGCAGAGTTACTGAACAGCCACGTGGCCATTGCTGTAGCAGTGTCAAGGGTCCCCTGATTACCACTGGACAAAGACTTCAAGACAGGGTTTACTTAAGCCAGTTCTTCCACAGAAGACCTGCAATGTTCTAGCCCTTAGAGGTAGATCAGCAAGATCTAAGGGCCAGGATCAACACTGTATGTTATTCTGAGCCAGCATCTCACTCTATGGCTGATGTTTTTAACTAGATTATCCGGAGGGGAACAGCTCCACTGGAGGCACATAGATATTTTGTTTATGAATTCAAAACAGCAAGGTCCAAATCCTTACTCCAAATCAGGCAGAAAAGGTATTTGATCTGGGACCCTTGAGCCACTGTGGTGTAAGACATTTTTGCCAAAGTGTCTTTCAGAGTCAGGTGGGAAAACAAGAGACTTACTACTGTGCTCATCCCATGTCCTCAGATCTTCTTTCCAAATGCCACCCTCCTCTCACAAACCCAAGAGAGATCACTGCACAGGAGCTGAGATTTAATTAAGAAAACAAAGTTTGAAAATTGAAATATATTGGACTTGGTCAAAGTGTTCTGCCTGAATGGAACCTCAGAATCATTTTTCCTTGCAAGAAACACGATAGAAAAGAGAAAGAAAACAAAGATGCACACACAGGGAATTGTTGATCTGATGGATTTTGCTTTACTCAAAAAGTTTGTGTTCTACCTGCAAAGTTTTCAAAGTCATCACTGAACATCTTAAATGAAATTATTCAGAAGCTGTTTGTAACCACATGCTTGCCCTCAATCTGCCTCATCTTAGTTTGTAATTCCTTGGGGAGAATGACACTTTTTTTAAAAAAAAAAAAAAAGGCAGAAAACAATGTATTGGCATCTTGCCACTTTCTTATTAAAAATGAGCATCTACGCCCAAGTAGTTGTGTGCAGACAACAGAAATCTGTGAATACATAATTTGAAGCATAACTGCATGCAAATGTATTCAACAATTCATCTTGCTTAAGAAGCCTTAGGAAAAAGGCACACTAAACAAAAAGCGTGTGAGGCATTCCAAGTGCATCCTGCTATGTTTGCAGGGATACCTTTTCTTAAAAAAAAAAAAAAACAAAAACCAAAAAACACACAGAGAATGGAAATTAAATCACCCATTTAATCATGACTCTGTAAAATGGTGACCCAAAGAGAATGAGACCACAGTTACGTGTTCACCCTCAGTGCTGCTTACAACCACCCACATTAATCCATATGGCCCCACCATGAAAGGGAGAGATGAATACCTCAGGCAAGGAAGAAAAAGGCAGGAACAGTTTATCCCAGGAAAAAGGTTTAGATGTAACTACAGCCTAACAAACTACAGATGAAGTATTAAACCCCTAAATGTGCATTTGAATAATTTAAGTCATCCAGATCTACAAGTTCATTTACTTCCACATCAGTTTAAATTACTAAGATTCACTGGTAGATTTGTATCATCACTTCATGAATTTTAAGGAAACATCATGAAGTTCTGAAGTTTGTTTGCTAAATCAGGTATTTAGCCTGCTTTTCCACTGATAATATAATGAAATATGTGGAATTATAAGGTTTCCATGCAAGGCAACGAGTAGATTTGTGGATTACTTGCCTTGTGCCAGAATCACACAGGCAGTGTCTTTAGTGTCTTCAGTGTAACACACACCTATCCTGACAAAAAAACAAATGCATACATGCATTTCCAAATTAGTACATGCCAAGAACCAGTGGCTATCAAAGCTCAACTAGAAATCCAAGCTTTGGGTCCAGCCTTAATACAAGTTTATAAGTGTTCACATATCCAATTGTTACATAACACTTATATACCTGTAGCCTTTAGTAAATAACCAGGCAAGTCCTCAGAGACACCAATGGGCATCACATCCAGGCCCTCATAACTGGGAAGGAAACCCAAAAGTGACCAAAGTCAGAGAACAATTATCACTTTCTGCTGTGACTTATCGCACGATAATGAAGTGTTCCCAAAACTGCACGGGAACTGTTCTTATTTAATCAAAAGGCATCACAGTCCCCAAGACTTAAACATTCAGGATCAGTTTGCAGGAAATCTTTCTCATTTGCAGGCAGATGTCGGTAAGACGGTTTTTCATTTGGATAAAGGTCACTGACTGCAGTCGGACAGGTCACTCTGTGCCACGCAGCAAATTGTTTCTTTGCCTCCACAGAAGATTTAATATCCTGTGAATCAAAGCATAACAAGCTTTTTGTTTGCTTACAAAGAGCTTTATCACAAGCACACGCCAGCGATTACTGGCAGAACAGACCGTAACTGCAGCGAGACAGACAAACCCCTCTGTCCTCAGAGCTCCAAGCCACGGGCAGCACCTCCCAGGTGCTCACAGCACATGGAAGGAAAGAGGTGACTTGGACCATAAGAGTAGGATGGCATTTTTTTTTTTGCTGTTCATAACTTTTATCCTCCCAGGGCTTGTCCCACTTTCTCATTCAGTAAACAGAGACCAAACCAGAAGAACTCAACTCCAAGAAATGTGTTTACACCAACATCTCTCCTTCCTTCACCATTCACCTGCTCTAACCAGAGAACCATTCACAATTTCAGTGGGATTGGGATAGCTGTCTGTAGGTGACCCAGCTGTGATAATCAAGTATGAGATCCTTCTTGGTTACATTCTTCCTTAAGGTAAATCACCTTAATATGTGAGTTTAGTTTGCCCTGAGAGCCGTGAAAGAATATTAGGTTAATCCATAAAACGTAAACAGATTCCTCATGTGCCTGGGCATTTTCCCATCTGAATTTAGGGTAAAAGATGTGTTTAATGCTCCACAAGAAACTCTCTACTCTGGCTTTTACTGCCTGGGATTGCAGTGGAGGAGCAGCTGTGAACAGAGAAGAGTTTGTACTGCTCTACTTCAATATCTCAACACCATCAGCTATTTTCATGAATCTATCTTACTTTTGCTTATCTTTATTGAATAGTTACATGGAGGGTAAGACATTTCTCTCCCATATCCTCTCTCTGATCAGTTTGAAATGTATTAATCTGAACAGCATCAAATGAATAAAACCCATGACAGTGACATTTGTGGTATCAGAGAAAGCACAGAACATCAGAACTTGATATAATAACAGTGTCTGATTAGATGCTTAACCTCTCCATAATTTTTGCAGTTGATACAAAATGAACACGAGAACTTGCTAGCAAAGGCAGAAGACAGAACTCAGCCCCAGGTATTCCAGATCAACTACAAACATTTAAGCTTCCATGATCCTTTACTACTATTTTTATCCTGCCTCAATCTTCCCCCCCCCCCACCCCAAAACCCTGTGCTGTAAGCATGCCTTGTGAAAATTCCAGGGAAAACACAGTAGAAGAGGCTGAGTAACTGCAAGAGAAGCTTTCTAGAAGTGTGCAGATAAATGCAGCAGGTCCTGCTTGTCAGCAGCTGCAAATCCCACACGTGAAGCTGCTTCTCACACTACATTTTGGAGCCCAAAAAAATCTGTGAACACCAAGTGCCTATTGTGAAGCTGAAGGCACAGAGGTCTTCACGAGCAGAAAGCTCTAAGACGCCTCCTTACACTACTGCTGAGTGCAACAGAGCAGAAAACCACACCAGCACACAAACAAGGATGGCAGGGAGAGCTTTAGGAGCTAATTGGCTGTAAATCATCTCATCACACAAAGCACCCAGAGAGCAGAAGAGAGTCTTAGTTTAAAACGGCTTTGCAAAAGATAGTAATAATAATCCTACTATTCAATTAGCAGTGTTCTTTAATGACCTTGTGTTCAATCTCAAGGTCTCACATTCACAAAGTGTTCTAGAAGCCTCAGTTACACTCACACTTCAGACATTTCATGTCAGGCAATCACTGATCTCAATTCCACTTGAGTTATTCTTTACAGCACCGTGCACTTAAAAGGTATCAAAGTATTAAATATAGTACAACAAACACTGGTATTTAATTCTGGTATATAAAATATTTTCATTGCCATTCCAAAGATAATGCAGATAGCAATTATGATAATAGTGCAGATTATAGACTACAGCACTCATCATTTACCTGCTATAATTTTACCAAGGCAAGCATTCTGTAAGTCTCCACACTGCATTTCTATTTGCAAATCCACTGTTCAGCCTGCCCTGTCTGCTGTTAAATGCACTCATACATACTCCAATGAAAACTGAGAAAAGTAAGTATATGACCATGACTGTCTGTTGGAATGTGTCTCACACCAAATATATTAACAGGGAGCTTTGGGTTATTTGTATTTCCAGGGCAGTACTGGGAAGAGGAGCATTGCTGGCCTTGCTGCTCTGGACAGGTTCCAAGGCTGGTAATTGCTTTCTGCATACTGGAATCATTCCTGCATTTAGAGTCAGGACCTCCAGTTCCCAAACACTGTAAGCTGAAGAAGTCTTTGCATCAGCTTGCTGGAGGGACTATCATGTGTTAAATGACTTACAACATTACAACAGAAAGCAGTGTCACAAGGCACTGTAGTGTGTATTGCAGAGATCAGAAGTCCCTAAGAGTAATTTAAAGGTGGCAGTCCAAAAGGAAAGGAAAAAAAAAAAGAGGCCAAAAAATAATAAGGTAAAAAGGCACCTTCAGTTCTCAGAAACAGCTGTCCTTAAAGTTTGTACTATTAAACCAGAAGTAAACCCACAGAGAAAAGGGATTGGAAAAAAAATAAAAAACCAAACCCAAACCCATATTATTCTTAATGATTTATTGGACACTCATCATACTGGTCTTGTTGATTCATGTTCTTGATTCGCTCAGCCTCAGCGTGGAGGAGGCAAACTAAAGAATGAGGGAAAGAGAAAGATTTCACACTTCTCTTCCAAGATCCCTCGGGGTTATTGGTGTTTTTCTGCCTCAGTTTTAAAGAAACTAAGAACAAAGAAATGTCCTTATTGGACATCATCAGGTAGGCACCAGATTCTGTCAAAGTGATGTGCCTCCAGGATTTGTTACACAAGCTGACACTTCAACAGGTTTTGAAATAAACTTTAAATAAAATAAGCTGGAAAAGGAAGAAAGAGATTGCAGGGAATGGTCTTCAGTTAGATGAAGGAGAGCAGCAATGAAGGAGATTCCAGAAGTAAGTTTCACTTGAGCTAAAGATCCTACATATGATTTTTTTAAGACAAGAGAAATTCACTGCTCAAAGAAAAATCTCTTTAGGAGTATTTATAGCAGCCTGTCTGAGCCATCTCCTTGTCAATGAAAGTGGTTCAGTGCAGAGCATCTTTTCCAGGCTAATCGTCCAAGACAGGAAACCTCTTCTAGAAACAAAAAGCAACACCATAACGTAATATACCAAATACAATTATTAAGCCTCTCCTGGATCCCCGTGTAGGTTAAAATAATCTTTTTCCTCCCCGGTATTTGCCAAGTTATTTTGGTTATTTTTACTGTTTCTTTTTAAAGGTTTCAGAATTTCTAAGTTCACTCTTAGCTGAACCATTGGGTTCCAACATCAAACATCTCCTGTGGGGATGCAGCATTAGTCCAGGAGAAAACCACGTTGAGCTCTCTGTTTATCTGAGTCAGTCTCAGGAAAAGCAAATTAAAACACTGAGGGAACTCAGTTCCCTTGTCTGTGAAAGGAAGGGAGCGACAGAGAAGGTTAACACTTTCTGTCAGTTTTTTCCTTCAGGAAGATCCACTCCTTCCCAAAGAATCTTGGCTATGTAGCAGAGAAAGAAAAAACTGCAAATATGACACCATGAATTTAAGGAAGAAAAAAAAAAAAAAAGGTACCAAACAGTTTCTTTGGGAATCAGTATAATACATGACCCTCATCTTTTAATACCACTATTTTCAAAACAAATAAACCTTTTTTTAAACCAACAAACATCTGAGTTAAACTCAGCAGTTCCTGTTTTGGGGAGCTCTGGCACAGAGAATTTAAATTTAAATTTTAAATTTCTAAGGAAAATTAAATCTGTTTTCTAGGTACGCTTTGTGCCTACCTGGAACTACACCTCTGAGTAAGAATAGAACGAATCCACCTAATATTTGGCTGTATATAAGATGATTCAGTATGTGAATTAACAAGAACTAGGCTAGATGCATGTCCTTTCCATTACAGAGAGAATTATTGATTTTTCCCCCGGTTTGTTTCATTTTCTTTCAACTTTATCAAAAAAAAAACCAAAAAAAGGAAAAAAAAGTAAGCTATTATCCAAGGGAGACAGCTGCTGCTCAGAGCAGCGACCAGAAAAAAAGCATCTAATTTGGTACTAAGTATTCAGGATGATAACAGTCACTATACTAAAAGCACATCTCACAAAGGAAAAAGAAAATTAGGTGTGCACGTTGTGGGAGAAAATGCAAAGGCAACGCCAATGGCACGGTCGGAGCAGGGGCTCACAGTCATCAAAAGCAGGATGTAAAACAGCAGTTGCAACTCCTGTTAGGCTCTTCTCGCCTTCGTGAGGTTGCAAGACACAACGGCCTTCCCACGTCTGGGCATGTGCCTGTGCACGCAAACGTCAGAGCTCACCTTCTCCTCTGCTCCAGCCTTTGCAGCCCTCCCAGGGGCTGTCCCTGTGCCCTCCTCGAGATTTTCACTGCCATTTTCCTGCTTCAAGCAGGACAAGCAGAGAGCATCGCTGTGAGTTCCTCGCCCAGCAAAACCTCCACGGGAACCACCAGGAATCGACCCTGCGATGAAACGCGGCCGATGCAAAGAGCGCTCCCGTTGCTCTCGCGTGCCACACCTGAGCTCAGGGTTCTCCCTTCCAATCACACACTCCCACATTAGCTTACCACCCTTAAAATGCAGAAATACACATTCGCAGAGAAATCCATATCGTGGGGATTAGTGCAAGCACTAGGACAGATTAGTGCAAGCACTAGGACAGATTTCTTCTAAAATAGAACTGTCTCCTGAAGAGAAGTTTTAAAAATATCTATAATGATAAAGCATTAGGAGAACCCTGCACTGGACAGAACTGTTTCTCCTCTCCCCCAGTGAAAACATCCTGCTTAATGGTTCTTCAAATAACATTCACTTACTCTTTACCCATTAGGCAATTCAAAAGCAGAGCAGTAGAAAGCCATGCCAGGACACCAAGACGTAGAAACTTGAAAAGAAATATCATATGTGCAGTACAGAAACTTTTCAATAGCATTTTAAAAAGGTAAATACAGACCCAACGTCTCCCAGGTTCCAGTTTCTGCTTTCCCCACCGTGAGGCGTGACACAGAGAACCCACCTGAACCCAATAAAAGCCTTGAGCAAGTCTCCAAAGCCTTTTCCCCAGGTGTTCTCTGTTGGGGAAATCTGGCACAGAAAATTAACTCCAGAACTGCCAAGCTACTTAGAAATGCCTGTGGCACCACCTCCAGCTGCTCAGCATTCACAGCACTGGGAGAATCTACATCTGAGGAGCCAGTTAGGGCGTTTTTCTTAAATAATAACTCACTTCAGCAATAAAATGGGACTAATGTGACTCCTCCTGAAACTTCATATTGCAAAATATTTCAAAAATCTTACATGACAGTGAGAGGTACATTGTACAATGGCTTCACAACGTTCTTTGAAAACTTGCTCTGTATCTTTAAGCCTTGCAAATAGTGAACTTGCTGCTTAGACTGCAAGAGAAAATTGGCCTCCTAAGGATGTAGGTGGGCATTCTCTTGAGGCTGATGAAGCCATCCAAGCACTTCAGGTGCCTGACTCCACTGGGAGCAGATTCCCAGACTATTTATGCAGATTGCATAAGGTGCTGTCTGCATCTTTTCATGTTTTATAAACACCTCTGTGAATTTAGCCTTGGGTACAGTACAGGGGAAAAAAAAAATCAACAAAGCCAATTAAAATGAGGCTTCCAAGTGGTATTTTAGTTTTCTTTCTTTTCACACAAAAATGGGAGATACAATGCTTTACCTTCCTCAAACAGATGCATTCTAGAAGGGCAAAGCATTGTATCCTCTGCTTTTGTTGGATTGGATCTCAGAACACTCTCCAACCATAATTAATGAACATCGCCTCACTGCTCTTCTTTAATCTAGATAAGCATCAGCAATATTTTACACAGCAGGGAATAGGGGAACACAGGTGTTAAGTGGCTTGCCCAAGGTTACACAGCAAGGCTGCACCAGAGCTGGGGCTGAAATCAGCTCTGCGGTGCAAGACACCCGTCCTCAGCTTTTAAAAATGCTGCCCAAGTAATGCTGCCCCTCTGGCATTACAAAGCCTTGAAAGTGCTTCTGTGCAGTCCGTGTATGTCTTTAAAATCTTCCTGGAGAGAAGACCCTCCTTTCATGTGTTGTGCTGCCCCAACATGGGGTGCAGGGCTAAGGAGAAGGGGAAGGGCTTGACAGGTGTCCAAAAGTGCTGTTCCATCCCCTCCCTGCACCCTGACCCAGGAGCCGGGCGCGGGAAGAAGGGCAGGCCAGAGAAATGGGGTGTGCTGAGATATGATGTTATCACGCCACCCAGTAATCCTTCAAAAAATAAGGTTCTGGACTGTATTAATTTTGCTATCACACCATCCTGCCTGTGAGACTCCTTTCTTAAATGGGATCCTGATGGCCACAGAGCAGTGAAGGGTCACTGGAAGTTTTGAGGAGATGGCAGATTTGAGGGCTCCTTGCTCGGAAATGGGACAACAATCTACACTAAAAGGGGAAAAAAACCCCAAAACCAAAGCACCTGTCTGTTATATTTTCCCTCTCCTAGACAGCTTCATGATCTATATTGTTAATATAATGACATACCTTGTTCCATTCTTCAACTGCTTGTCACCTGAACTTGGCAGACTTCAGAAGGCCAAAAATGGAGAGAAGGCAGCCAGTAATTACCTGAAGCAAACCCACCATCTTACAGGCAGGAGAGGTAGAAAACATGAATTATCAAATATCTACCTGTCTGTCTATCTATCTATCTATCTAAAGAAAACAGCAACAGATAAATGACAGTATGCTTCTATTATTATGTTACACCAACAGTTACCAGAATCACCAGTTTTAATCAATATTTTTCAAGCAAGAATAAGGAATATGTGAATTCCTTATGATCTTCCAGTCACATCCTTTGTTAGCTGTCCCCTGTTACCCAAATAGTGCTGTATCAATGTTGGGTGTTCAGCGCAAGTGGGATGAAAGCATCTTGTCCTACAAAGATAAATCAGGAGGATTTTGTTTTATCTGCTTCCCAGCTACCAGGTAGTTTCTGATACGTGGATTTATCCTCCTTTAGCAGTTCCATAATATCTTTCCAGACTTCATTAAAAAATAACAAGACTAATTAAGCATCACTTTGAAAATTCATCATCTGCTAGGGGGAGAAATGTTTCCAAATACCATGGAATTATTCAGTTTTCCGTATTAGAAAACTGACAATGTCTGACAGAGGGCTGAGTTTTCAGCTCGTTTGACTGGTACAGCTGTAACCAGACTGTAGCTGTTGGCATTATTTACCATTGTTTACCACAAGCTAAAACTTCATTCACAAGAATAGTTCTTCATAAATACAAGTAGAGATGCCAAAAAATTAGATTTAAGGCCCCATAGCCTGGAACTGAGCTCTTTATGAATAAGGATTACTCGCAAGAGCAGAAGGTGCCCAAGGAGATCACTAAATCAAAACACAGAGTCAAACCCAAAAAGGAATATATTATAATGAGAAGAACAGGAGAAAAGTAAACAGGGCAGACATTTGGAGCTGGAGGACAGTGGTAAGAGAGAGTAAACTGCACCTCCCACATTCTCAGTTGTCTAAAAAGAATGAACTTTGCCTGTTGCTGGCAAGGAAGTGAGGTTATTGCTCTGTTAGGACTATCCCATGGTCTCATACCTTGTTCCCTGCGGAATTCCTCCAGCCTTAAGCCATCTCCTCACATGCATATTAGAAGCAGGTGAAAAGGTGGCTGCAAACAGCTGCTTCCAGCAGCTTTCTGATGGCAGAGATTTTCTCTTAATCAGGAGAGTTCCTCAGTAGTTCTTAGATCACTGCAACAGACTTTGCACTCTCTGATTGCCACTTGCATCACATGAATGTGCCCAGTAAATTTAAGAATTTGGTGCTGCATTATGAAAAGATGTGAATCGTCAAAATGAAATGCTGAAAAGCCTTGCAGGAAGAGTAGACAATAGAAATTTAGCTTGTCAAATCCAGCAGGTCCACAAATGCTACATTAGTCTCTGTCATATGGCAAAATTCACAGAAAATAAATCGCAGATGTTGAAAATGTGATCTCTAAGAGGATACCCTTTGACAAAGCAGTAAGGGGATTAGAATAAGAAAAATGAGGTTAGAGGAGTTGCATTTCAATCCTTCATAGTTTTGTTGAAAGTGTAAGTCTACAAACTGACCCTGTGGTTGGATTACTGGGGCAGGTACTGGACCCGAGATACAATGATTACAAAATGGTTTTTCCCCACTTTTATTCATTACCAAGACCCCTTGAATCTGAGCATCCACTAGTTAAGAAACTACAGGAAAGAGAAGTGTGGAAGAGGACTATGGAGAGAAAGTGGGATGCTGCTGGCCTGTCATCCTGGCTGGTAATGGGTCATATCCATTCTCTAGACACCACATCTTCATGGCAAAAGAGGCACATTTCACAGTGAGAACCGTCTGCCCACAGCCAAACTGGACAAAATCGTGGCTCTTGCTCTATTTGTGTGTCTGGGTTTTCCCCTGATGAAGATTTGGAGTAAAAAGCAAGTAAGAGGGTGTGGAAGCATGCCTGGAGCTTCGAGTTAGGAGGTATTCCCAGATCCTTCCTCTTAGGTGCAGCTACTGATAATGCAACACAGGTCACATGCATTGAAAACATGCACATATAACTTAAGTCTGATAAAATATTTAATAGGACTGGACTGGAAACCCTAATTACGTGTGGAGAGTTTGAAGTGAACCGTCCAGATTGTGAAGTGACAATTAACCAGCTGTGATGGGGAACAAAGGGAAAATAGCCTGTACTGAGGAAGAAACAGCAAAGGCATTTACATAATTTACACACATCCTGATCATTTGTAAATCAGGGTTGGAAAATACCAAAGCTATTAGCTCCACATAGGGTCACCAGGCATTTGTGTTTATGTCCGACACTCGATTCTGAAGCAATATACGCAGGTGTAGGTGGGAATGAAAGTCATCCAGAGCTTAAGGAACCAGAGAGATGCCATAAAAATAAAAGAAAGCAGCCTTATATTTACAAGATTAGAAGTTCCCCTTTCAAACTGTAACACTCAGGCACAATAATTTGCTCTGGTTATATCTGAAATGATTGTATATTGATACTGAGCATTTCTTGAGAACATTTTTTTTAAAGAATCACATCCTCTTCATTACTTTCCCGTTGGGATAATTCAAAGAATCATGGTTAGTAATGAAATACCAACCAAAAGATACCAACTTTTGTCTGAAAGAGTAATCAGTATGGAACCATTTACCTATTCTATACAAAGAATATTTCTTACCACTCTCAGCAACTGTCCAATATTTGATTTAAAGCAGGATTTTTTTGTTCCTCAATTTGATTTGCAATTGGCCAGATCAAGAAAGACATTTTATTCTTTCTTACTGCTATGGAAAATTTCTGCCTTTGTACCACCTTCAAATACAGTATCATATTCCTTTTATCAATTCATAATTCAAATAAGGCACCCTGTCTTCTCTATAGGCTTACACTGCCACAATGCACATTAGTTAGAGATGTCAACGTATGCTTTATTACAAAAGTCAAACTAGGCTTTATCCATAATTTTCTAAATCTCATTAAAGGCTCTTTCATACTGCAGATAGGATAAGGCAGCACTTTAAACTTCTTGAATCTCTTTCTGCTGTGCAGCGAATCTTTTGCCATCGGTGGCTCTGGCGTCTGACAAAGGGATGCCTTGGGGGCGAGGCTGCTCCAATGCAGATAAGGGTGCCCTGCAATGAATCGCTGTCCTCTGGAAGGGGCTGGCTTGTTAATAAAAGGTCAGAGATCACAGCACCACTATTTCTCCAGCAGAAAGAGAAGCAGGGGCTGGGTTTGCTTTCCCTCTCCCTTCTTTGCCTTGTCTCCTCGCTGAAGGGCTCTCAAGTAGCTGTTCTTGCTCCCGCTGGCTCTGCGCTGCTCACGAGCGGGGCCTTTGGAGGCAGCACACTGTGTAATGCATTTCTAACTAGGCAGGGCTGCTGCAGAATGGGACTGTACAGATTCCTGACTTCTTGCAGGATGTGATTGTGCTCCACTTTTGTTGTGAAGAACATGAGTTTCTCAGTAACACAAAGCCTCCCTATTTTAAAATTAGGCTAATACCAGAAGATGTGCCCCGGAGGACATTTCTAATCAGGGATTATCCTCTAGGCCTGTCAATTATGGCACTTTTACTGCTCTTGACTAATTCCACTGCATTTTCTGAATGGAAATATAATAATGAAAGTTTCTCTATATAACTTACCAATTTATGTGTGGCAGTCAAGGTTATGTTTCCCTTTAGAATTCTTTTAGCTTCAGGCTCCTTCTGTAAAGAACTTAAAATCATGACCAAGTAATTTGCAGCACCAGCATTTTGGTGGGTGCATCTTGGCTCCAGAGTCATTTCACAAGCTAAAATACCATAATCACTAATCAGAACTAGTTAATTCTTCTCATGTAAGTTTGTATTTGGCCAGGGGTCTGGGCATACCCCAAATACTCAGATATGCTTTTATCATGATAATTTACCTAGTGAAATTTGCAGTTAAAAACTCCAGGGAAGCCATTCACATATTTAGACTGAAAAGACAGTAAAGCTATCAGAGCTCTAGCTAGCCAAGAAATATTTCCCAACAACATAGTATATAATTGGTATAATCCTGTTTAAAATTATCAAATGCACTCTGGGGAGCCCACTCCCAGAAGAAAGCAAGCCAAAACAAATAGACAATCAGGTCCCAGAGATAATCCTTATTATTGCATTTTACAGCAATTCTTTTTCAAAGGGATCCAAAAGCAGCAGGGCTGCAGAAGTCAACAGGATAAACGGGAAACCTTCCCTGAGAAACCTCCTTGACTGACAGATGGGAGTGAAGGGAAGATGCAGCAGAGCTGGGATTCCAAAGGAAGCAGCTGGTCACTGCTTAATGGGTTTTATCAAGAGTGGAGGATTAGATTTCATTAACCTATACAGATAGAGCAGGTACAATTCACCTGAGCAGAGCAGTACATTTTATACTGTATCAGACTTACAAGACTGTCGAAGTGTTGTGTGGGTCTTGTCCTGATATGAATTTCAAGGAAGAAAGGGAAATAATAAAGGAGAATCTTGAAAGGCAGTTTCTCTCACCTGCTTTTCAATTTCCTTGTTAGTAACTTATATTACATCCCCAGCTCATCTGACCTCATCCTTCCCCCAGAGAAATCTCACGACTTTAAAAGCATCTTTATAGGCTGGCCAGCTGTTTATTATGTAAGTAGAGAACACACTCCACACAGTGTCTGATGCTTCTGATACCTAAGAATTGCTGCCACAGAACACCAGCCTTTCAGTCTAGAAAGGAATCGCAGAGAGAATCCCTCATTAAAGCATCCTTTGGTCTCAGTGCTCTGTTGGATGAGTCACTTGGAATGGCAGCCACACACCCTTTGCAAGACAAGACAAGAAGGGTTAACACTTTTTAGGGACTGTGGTTCTTCCTTCTTTGCTCACTTTTCTCCAGCATCTTGGGGCATTCCCTTGAGCTGATCTATGCCATGGCAGACGGCACAGTCCAAGTCTCTCTTGCAGTCACAGCCGAGCAAAGGCGGTGCAAAATTTTAGCAGTACAGTTTGGCAGCGTTTCCACCGCCCTTAGGTGGATGACCATACCTGTGTGAAGGGGAAAGGTGTACAGTGAAGCCCAGTGAAATTCTCCCACACACAAAGTGTTGGCTCTGAAATGCCCGTATTTTCCACAGGGGGAGATATGCCTGCCACTTCTCTTGCTCAAAATTTTAGAATGCATTCGAAATTCAGAGGAACACGCAATCTACACAGTGCTGAACTCAATTCTCATTTATACAATGCTCCATTTATACCAGTCTGTCAGCTTAAGGGACCTCTGCAGCAGGAGTAATTACAGTTATGCACACTTCATGGTCCCATTATTCTGACAAAGTGGCGTAAGGAAGCTCCGATGCAGAAGGAAATCAGGTCTACTTATTTTTTAATACAGTGACTTTAATATGGTTGTGTTTTATCTTCAGTTCTGTCTGTATATCTCAGTCCTCTCCTGCGCTTTTGTGTGGTATTTCTATTGCCTGATACTATACTCAGTCTTCTTCGAGTATTGCATCTTTAATAAAATATGAGAACATTAGGGATGAAGAGTGAGCTCTTAATTCAAGTCACATACTGAGTGACAGGGGAATGAAATCCTATGTGTTTTGAACTTAGGCCATTTTCATTCTTTCAGATGTACTTGAGGTTCTGCTCTGACTTCAGGTCTGTTCTCAGTACTTTATTTATCAGCAGCAACTCCATACTCACTGCATGGTACAGATTTCTTAACTCAGCTCCTGTGACTTCTCTAAGTTTTGAACTGATTTGATTCTCCTTTCTGGCAATATTCCTTGCTATTATCCTCCCCAGTAACAAGTAAACTAAAGAAAAAAGTTGTTTTTCCCCTTTAACAGTCTTTCTCTCATAAACCAGTGACAGTGATCATGGGAAACTTGATGGGAAAGTTTTGGGACTTTTCTTAGGGTTCATTCCACCATGCTGCATTTAGGAAATACTCTTCAAAAATTCCTAGAGAGATTCTAGATCAGTGAAATCCTAGGAAAAAGTCTGCAGCTCGGAATTATTAGAAAGCTCTGAGGAAGCTCTAGAGAGGTTTTTGACTGGGAAAATCCTAGAAAACATGATGGATTCCCAGAGGGGTTCTACACTAAGGAACTCCTGAAAAAAAAAATGGAGAAACTCAAAGAAAGCAGCAGGGAATTGGTCTCTTCTTCATCTTCTGGAGTGCCATACAAAGCCATATCGGGGTTATTCATCTTTAAGAAAAAGGAAGAAGTTATGCAGCAAAGAGACATAAAGAATAAAAGGGGATGGAAGGGCAAATGAAGAATTAAGAACAGTTACTTTATAAGCATTCTTCATTCTTGTAGGAGAAACCCATTAGTTGCACTTGTTTTCATGGTGCCTTTCCAGGATCCCTATGTCTCCTCACCACAGAATCCCATTTTCTGTGTTGCAGTATCTAATACTGCTTTCTACTCTCTTTGGTGGAAGCCCACAAACCCAAGGGGATGAAATGTGACAAAAGTGTGGAGGGGGCTTTAACCACCACAGCTTTCATTTGCATCATCTCTGTGTCCTGTCTAGCTCCTGATGAATATCTTGATGAATAACAGCTGTGTAATTACTGTACTTTATAAATTTATAAAGTATTATAAGAGTCCTGGTAATGCTGTGGCCAGAGACCTTTCATAAGGAAGAACTGTGCTGATGAAAGTAACTTGACTTGAGTGAATCCAAAGGTGAGGAAGGGCCTTACTTGACAAATCTGAGCTGGCAGCATAAACTACTTTAAAAATAAAAAACATGTGAGGGAAAAGCATCTTGGAGAAAGGCTCAAGAGGGAGGCAAGAGAGGAGAAGCAGGTGTTTGACTTAGCCCTCGGTCATGGCAGTCTGTGTCTCCCTGCAGATGTTAAAATTTCAGGAGGCTGAGTGCTACTGAGTCAGCCCCTGTGCATGACATGCCCCAAAGACTGAAGCAATGGCAAGGAGAATACTCCTGACAGAGGTCACTTTGAGGGTAAGCACCTCCAGGAGGGAATACATTTCCCCTGGCTGGGGGCCTGCATACCCCCACCAGGTGGTGAACAGACTGGAGTGTACCCTACCGATCACACCCCTCAGTGTACCCTAGTCCACATCACACACCCTTCTGGCAGCTCATGCCAACACAGCTTGTCTCTGGATTTTCAGAGGCAAAATCCACAGGTAAGAGGCAATGCTGCCAGAAGACAGAACATACACCAAGTGTTTGTCAGGGAAAAACAGATCAAAGCCACAGGATTTCCAGTTCCAGCAGTGGAAGCTGCATTTCTTAGAGTGTCACATGATGTGGGGCTCATCTGTGCCAGACTCTGTACACCAGAGCCCATCACCCTGAGAGACTTGGATGCAGGCAGAAGAAATAAAGCACAGGTGAAAGAACTGCCTCAGCCAAGCAGAGCAAAAGTGCTGTGGTAGAAAAAGCCAGGTTGGCTTTGTAAAGCTCGGTTATTTGCTGAAAAAAAAAAAAAAATCAGGGTTCTTTTCCTTCTCATTTTCCATTGCTTCCTAAAGAAGAATAAATCCTGTGCTAGAAGCCCATTAGTAGCAACTGGGATTTAAATGACTGCAGGAAACAGGATTCAGATTCAAGAATGACGGGCATGAATTCTACAAGGCATATTCATGGAAATAGATTTTTGTGATGCAAATAGACTGCATGTGAAAGCTTTGCTTCCTGCTGTATCTAAGGGCTCATATCTGACAATTCTGCTGAAGAACAAGGTAATTAATTATCATGCCAGAAAATACTGTAGTGGTGCTGCCCTTCTGCAGCTTCTGTCTGTGGGCAGTTCCACACCAGTTGTTCCAGTTGTCCCTGTGCAATATTTGACTTTTTGAAAGCAACCTCCCAAATGCAGTGAGTATTCCAGATTAAAATAAAAACCTGAATGCAAATGCATTGTTGAAAGGTGACTGTTTAGAAGTGATTTCAGGGGAAAATGGAGTATTAAGGTTAACTTCATACTGCATGAGGAGATAAAAATCTTTTTGCTGTGTTCTGGTTCACTGTAGGTTCCCTTTTCCAAAGCTTTCTAGCTGCATCCTGGGAAAGAATTTCCTGCATATATANTATACATGTTCCATTTTATGTGTAAACAATCAGAGCTGGGCTCACAGAAAATCACGGAAATCAATTTTCCATGAGTTGGTAGCTTCTTATTTTGATTGGCCTTAGATCTCAATGGACATTTAAGTATGTAAATGCTATATAAATTCATAGGTACATCTTCTAATATTGCCACCCCTGAAAGCACGTCTATGAGGTAATCTGGTTGGGAACTAACGATTAAAAAAAATAAAATAAATAAATTTTAGATTTATCTCTGCTGAAGTGAATAGAAGCTCTACACACAGTATATATGTTTTACAACTGTATCTTGGGCAGGTAGTAAAAAATACTCTCCTCCATGCATATTTCATGTGTGTAAGGCTGCATTTGCATATGCCATAAATTAAAAGACCTCTCCATGTGCTTCAGCAATAATAGTATTAGACCATCTAGTCTAGGGCAGGATGATGGTGCGCTTGATGCAGATTTGTACTTCTGGAAATCTGGAATCTGATCCTTAGGAAAAAATGGGTGTGGGCTTTAGTAGCCAGAGCAAGCCAGCTCCATTTCCCAGGGCCTGATTGTCTGTGTGGATCTGGTTTGTGGTGTGGCAGGAACACTGTTCTCACCTCCAGCCTGTTTCTCAGTGCAGAAAAATCAGTAACAATGGCCTTGACTGTAGACATTTCAGCAGGAGTTTGAACTCTCAGTCATTCCTTCTTAGGCTAATAGGAATTTGTAGGGCATCAGCAGGTTAGTGCTCAAATTTCCTGCTGCACTTAGGGGGGTCTGTCATCCTGAACGACTTCCTGATGTCGAGGCTCTGGGGCTCTCCTGTGCTTTACCATTGGAGACATTATCAGCAAGCAGAAGGCAGGACTTGGTTCAAAAGATTTGCTACACGTTTCAACTCTTTATAACTGATTTAGCAAAAGAAATATGCTACCAATCCCTTTCAGAAGGCTACCTACAAGGGTGACTTCACAGCTCGCTGAACCATGTGTGACATACTTAATAGGTGGGACAAACGAAAGACAGGAGTGCTGTAATAGGAACCAAAGCATTGAGATGCATGAATCACACTGAAAAATGTTGCTGTTATGGTTACTAAATCCTCTATTGCCTTTTTTTCCCCTCCAAAACAGAATAAATGTAGAAATGTTTCACTTACTGCAGCACTATTAATACAAATGGCTGGAATAGCAACAAGCTGCCTCCTT
This sequence comes from Oxyruncus cristatus, assembly GCA_013399855.1. NCBI lineage: Eukaryota > Metazoa > Chordata > Aves > Passeriformes > Cotingidae > Oxyruncus > Oxyruncus cristatus. The sequence continues at coordinate 1,543,834 of VXAY01002113.1, forward strand.
GCCTTCTCTTCCAGTTGTCCCCTTCTTTACCAATTCTTGTCACTACAGTTCAGTTCAATTGTTACAGAGCCTTCCCCACAATGCTGTGATTTCAAAGTAATTCCCGGCTACAGCCATAAATTACCAACCAGTGCACGTGCTCCTGTATCTCTGAGGGGAACTAACCAGCGAGTTTATGTGAGAGCGCCGTGCACACGGGAAAACCGCTGACACAAACTGATGCATCTTAAACCTGTTGGTCAATTCCTGTTTGTTTTATGTGTCTGAACTGCTCAGCTCAGACAGGACAGCAGTTGCAGGCAGAATTTTCAAGGAGAACTCTCTGCTTGACATGTTGAAGATATCCCCCCTCACCTCGACGTTTTACTTCTGCACTGACGTTGATACTGATGAAGGGACTTGTCCAGTGGTGGAGGTTCTAAAATGGATGATTTCTGTGTAACACGCAAGCAATACAGATCATGTTCTATATGGTATTTCACAGAGCAATACTGCCACAGAAATGCACATTATGAAGCTGTTTTCCTCATGGTGGCAAGCGGTGCTTCAGGGAAGAGAGGAAGAAATCCACACGATGGCAAGACCATAATGCCAAGGAATTCCTAATGAGGGTACAGTACAAAGGAGAAATAGATGAAAAAAAGCCAGCAAATAAATGCCAAGATAGATTTATAGCGGGGCTAACAGGTTGAATGAAATGTGGTGGAAAATGCAACAAACTGGGAAATAAATATTGAAATTCTCAGCTGCTCAGATAGATATGACTAATATTTATCAATTGGGAATGGATGTAATTCAATTCAGCTAGCAGAAGATAAAATCCTAGAAAAGACAAGGCTTTTAGTAACCTTTTTACCAGTTAACAGGCCACTGATCCCTGAGGTCTTTTGCCTTGATCTGCTAACTCATAAACTGCTGTGACTTAGGGTTTTACTTCATTTTACGTTTTCCTAGTGACATTTTACATTTTTGTACTGAAGAGGCAAAGTATGCAGAAAGAAACAGAGTTTTACTGCTTTCACTAGATGAATCTAGAAATTTTAATAAACTCATTTATAAATGATTGTCTGTAATGCTACTGTACAATGCATAAAGAAATCTAATTAACCACAGTGAGTCTAACAGCACTTCCACTGTCAGTCAACAGAGCTGCTCTATATGATGAAATTATTATGTGTGCTATTTGCTCTGTACACAAATTAACATTTTGGATGGTTGCTACCATGATCCTTTTACAGGCTGCACTTCAAATAAAGTAAAACACATAACAAATGGAATTAAATCTAATTGAATAATGTAATACTAGCCTCAGTCCATTTCTCCCCAATCAAAGATGTAATAGGTTTTGTAATGCTAATTATTAATGACTTGCAATTTGTAGAACAGATTTTTAATAGTTGAGTTAGGATACCCACCAGCCTGCAATTTGAAAATTATCTTTTAATTTACTGGGATTACAGATTTTAATTTGTGATGAAGTTTCATTCCAACACGTAATGCATTTAATATATGTTGGCAAAACATGGTTCCTGTATTCTGCACCTGCAGCTCTACTGAGAAATTATTGCTGTGATTCCATTCAACAGCAAGTTAGTCCTTATGTCTCCAACACTTAGTTTAGTTTACCACTTGTTACCACTTATTATTTTAATAAAGAGGGAAAATTTCCTACTATTGTTAATGAAGTGATTTGCAATATTATGCATGTTTGCTCCAAACACTTTCCTAGTCCTTTTTTTTCTTGATGCAGATTATAACTGAAATTGTAGCCTGTACATGCAGCTTACACATGTTAAATGAGGTTTTTTTGTTTCAGTGATACAAAGCAAAAGGACGGGAAGCAAACCATGGGACGTGAAATAACTTGTTCACGAAGGAGTTAAAGTATTCATCAACAGGAGCACTTTGAAAACACAGGGAATTCTGATCCATCACTTAGCTGTGGGCTTATGTGACATTTACAACAAACGTGTATATTTTGAGATAGTTGACAATGACATCTTTATGTTTTTGTTATCAAAGCTTCCATCTTACAATCCCCTTTGGTCCTGAGTATTGTTAAAAATGTGCCAGGGTTATGGCTGCTCATACCTTTCCCACTTCTAAGTGGTACAATGATCAGAGAAGAGCAAAGCTTTATGATCCCTTCAAGGTATTTGAAAATGACATTAAATGATGTTTATAAAGATTTCTAAAAGTCAGAAGAGTCTTCTTTTCTTTTTGAGGGCTTGTTCTCATCCTTTTGAATTGTGTTAGATGCCAATTCCTCCACTCACCTCCTAGAAAAATACAAAGCATAAGCTTCACATATCCCATAAATCCACTGATAGCACCTGCACATCAGCCATCATGGACTTCTCTTGAATAACAGCTTTTCTTAGGACTTACACAGTATTGATCTGCAGAGCTTTCTGAGAGCATTAACTGTTGTATTTTTGCATCTTGGTGAGGAGTCTCCCCATTTTACAGAGGAAAAGTGAGGGAGATGAAACCAATTTAGAACGAGGCATCAGTACAAGTAAATCATCCTGGAACTCGGAAGATTTAGAGGATGGAGTTAGGAGAGGGCTGTTTTCTTCTGCAAATGAACACAAAAGTTCAGTTCACAGAGTAGCTCAGGAAGTGCCATAGACTGCAGCTATTCCAGTTTGTTGACTATAAAGTGCAGTTGTGCCTCTGGAAGCCTCTTACAAAAAAAAAAAAAAAAACAAAACCTGAGTGCATCTCTGTTTTAAGCACATGAATAATTCCATTTGCTCAATTACTTTGGGGATGAAAGTTATCCAGCTGGCGAAAGGCTGAATTGAGGCTTAATTCCAAAGGAAATGTGTTAAAAATCAAAGGGTGAAACTCCCATTCACTTTAATAGGAAGAAGCCCAGGCCCATAATTGATGCTTTTTGGACATTTGCAACATGTGAAAACATCTAATGTTAAGCTGATCTTATTAATCTCTGGTTTCAGAATCTTCATATTAAATGATTCTGCATTAAAAAAAATATTTACTGGAGAAGTAATTTTTTTTTCTTGCAGAATAAAGATCTGTTTAAAGAAAACAAACTGTTACAAATCTAGAGTGAGACAGGAATGACACCACTTACTAAGTGCGCTTCTCTTCCTTAATTGCTATTCTTAATTGCAGAAAAAGCCAGCAATGTATTTCCCAGGAAAAGCAAAGTGCTTCATGCATTAATACAGAAAAATCGTGACTAAAAACAGGCAACAATTTTAATAAGATTGTGCCTCATATTCCCCATGTGCACAAACCTAAACTATATCCACGCAGAGAAGCCAAGGAATGTGACATTTTTTCCTACCTGTACGTCCTTTGGGTCTTAGTGCAAAGCTCAGGAGAGAACAACTTGTGATGAGTTCATGCACCTCTCCCTGGGCAGTCAGGCAGGAAACAACATGTGCTCAGAGTTCACCTTTTCCCTGCCAAAATGCCTCGGTAGCAAATCGGAGCCCAATGGGAAAGGTGGCAAGATACCTCTTACATCCTAGTGGGAACATGGGTTTCCAACTCAGTCCACCCTGAGAGCAGCACAGCCTTAAAATTTACAGCATAGCTGCCTTGACTCACACGTACATAATAGTAATATGATATTACAATCACCATTTCTCTATGTGGCATAAGAAATTATATTAAACAGGCACTAGGTGACAACTAGCTGTCAAAATCTGTAATGAGGAACCAGTAAGATCCTTATCAGAATAATTTTCAAGATGTGTGTTCTTTTCTTTTATATTGAGATGACAAAGAATTCTCAATATCAAAAAATACATATTGCTTTTGATCTTTTAATTAATTCAAACTTGCAAGAGACAAGGATGGAGGCAGAAAAACAGAAAGCAAGAAGTTCTCTTTCCTTCTTTGTAGCTGCTGCAGGTGGTTTTAGAAACAATCTCCCTTACGGCAAGAGAAGCTGCCTGAATGTGGCAGAAATTCTTGCAGAGGTCCTGGGGCAAGGTGCAAAAATGCAAACAGCAGGTCAAACCAGCCCACCTGTGCCTGTGAGGCTGAGGGGGCTGGTAAATGAAGGGGACATCAAAGAGGCACCAACAGAGACCAAAGAGCCCTGTGTGACAGAATGACCCTCCACAGAGTCTCTGGTTTGAGTCAAAGGCAAAAGCTGGATTGAAAGATTGTCCCTTATCATCCACCACTCTTGGACTGCATTGCAACCAGTTATAACAAGAACAAACCACCCCCCAAATACTGCTTTTGTCATCTTTTTAATTATTTTTAAGGGGTAAATTCCCTAGTCTACTGCCCAGCTGTGGGAAGCACAAATATTACAAGGACTGGAATCACTGCAGCACCTGAAGTCAGTTTTATCCGGTGACTTTGACACTAGCAAAAAAGAAAAATAAATAAAAAATCAGTTTTCCCACTCTACATGCCTGCTCAGAAAAATCCAATTCTGTGGGTGCCAAGCTGCCAAAACTCCAAGGAACCTCCAGAGGTTTATTGAGGATCTGCAGGATGGCAGGACATTTTAACCACTTTTGTGACTAAATTCTCGCTCACAGAAAAGCTAAATTCCTGCATTTTACATATGTCTTTTTGAATTAGAGGACTGTTTTTCCAAAAATACTTGATGTCTTAACACTGTTTGCTGGAGTTCAGGCATGAAAAAGGGGACTGGACTGAAAATAAGTCTTTATGATAATGAATAGACTGACACACAGGAAAAACACATTGATTGACTTAGTAGTTAAGTTCCAGTCATCTTCCTTCTTATTTTGTTGGGGGTGTTTTTAACTTCAAACAAATTGCATCATTATCTCTACCAGTAAAAACGTAAATTCCCCCTCGGTTTTGATTAGGACCATCAATACAAGACAAGAATTACCTTAATGCCCACTGCACTGATGGGTTCTTAGAGACTGTGTCTTTACAATGATATGTTAAATTTTTTATCAGTTTCCTTAGTGAGGTCAGCACTATTTATAAGCGCTGAAGATATCAGAAAATACAAGAAAGCATGGCAGAAACAATACATGGAACAGGAGCATTAGAAATTAAGTGGTAATACTATCACTTGGTATTTATAGTTACATTCTCAGAACCCACCTGTTGATAGTGGCTTTTTAATACTCACTTTCTCAACCTCTGAGCCAAGAAGTTACTTAAGCATCTTTGTAATTTCAGTGGGGCTACCTGAAAGCTTAAGATGAGACATATGACTAAAAGGACTGAGTTCAGGCATAAACAAATAGGAAGCTGTGGGCACAGACCTCTGACAGTGATGAATTCCCAACAACACTAAATGGAGCTTGGAGCCCCATCCTCCTTGGCTGACTGGGACCACTAAAACAGCGCATCCCACACATCCAAAGAGCTGAGCAGGCAGGGCTGGAACTGGCTGAGTCCTGTGTTTCCTCACCATCACCTCAAAGGAGCCAGGGCACTGGTGAATATTGGCACTCCTGAAGTGGCATGAGTCAATACTGCTTTTCTTCCTGCAAATTATTAACCTGCTCTCACTGAATTCCTCGCTGAATTGTAGCCCTTTTTATAAATGCAAGACAGTGAGATACAGACAGCTTGTCAGGGACCACACAGCCAATCCTGGCACAGTCAGCAGTGTAAATTGTTTCCTAATCCCATACTTACTCCTTGAGATTAGAGTTCCACATGTAGGAAATAAATAAATACCAAAAAGTTTGAGTAGACTAATTTTTGTTTCTTATTTTAAAAGAAATGTGTACGCAATTCTTTATCATAGCTTTAAAAGTTTGCATGGAATCCACAGAATTTTATCTGGCAGTTTTTTTCCAAGTTATTATGATATTTTACTGTCTCATCTGACGTTGAGAATTTGCATAGAAAGACATTCAAATGTGGAGTCTAAACACAGAAGCCCTTTCTGCCTTCTCCAAACAATTCAGTCAATTGTAATAAAAAACTACTAGTGCAAGTCCACCTGGAATATAAGTGTAAATATAAACTTGAGACAAGGAGGCACAGTGTCATGTTTACATGATTTATGGCAGCAAGGCTCAATGCTGTCATTATGATAATCTATTGCAGACAACCACCTTCATTTCAACAGTGGTTAAGGCCCAGTTCTGGTACAGATTGGTAAAGTTCCCTGAGCTGGACACCGACAGACTGATGGTTTGGATGATCTTCAAATGCCCATTAGGATTTGGGGTCCCATGAGCGTTCTTTCACCTTAGTGAATCACAGCATTAGCCCTTTCTTTGACTTTGCTGTAACATTGATTTTGGTTCATGCTTGTATCCCAGGCTGCTCCCAGTGGTAATTCAGCAGCTGACTCACAAGTCCTTCCATCATCCCTGCCGTGGGGCCAGCAGCCCCTGGGACAGGGGGAAGCAAGTAAGAGCAGGAATTGTTCCAGCTCTGCCAGCTTAATTGCTGGAGACATGCCAGAATCTTTGGGCGACTAGAATAGCAGGGCCTTGCTGATCTGACTTATTCTGACAGAAATCAGCCAGGGAGTGCACAGGAAAGCTGCTGTACCTGATCAGGGGGAACCTTCAGCAGGGCAGGAGTGATGGATGGAAGCAACCTCTCCCATCAACACAGGGTAAGCCACAGTTCAAACCATTTTGCTCAAAAGTGGCCCAGTTCAAAACCGTTTCTACAATTCATCTTTTTTTGATCCAAGCTAATTTTGAGTCAAATGCTGGCTCTCCTGAGAAGGTATGAACCTTAATTCTGCTTTACTGAACTGGAATGTGTTATGTTGGTATAAAAACCTCTAAGCACGTGGATTTAGAAAATACTTTTTGAACTCTGTTCACAGAGCTGAACTGAAGAGTCTCTCTCTGTAAATCTGGCCAGAAGAAACTAAGTGTCCAGCTTGTAATTAATATATCGGACACTTTTAAACTGACAGGAATCCCAGCCACAGCTTTGAGATAGTAAAATCCTCACAATTAAACTACCCAAACATGCTTCAGAGAGCTGTCTAAAACCACTTTGCAGTCATTTTTACCTCTACACGCATGAGTAGTCCAGTGACTTCAGTGCAGCTTAAAGGTTACCATGATTGGGTTTGAGAAGTTTAGCCTACTGTATAAATTGGAATGAAACTCAAATAAATGCAGTAAATATCAACCCCCCTTCATTCTAGCGAGCCACAGGAGTTTTGAATGGACACTCGTACAGTAAAACCTGGATGCTGCAGCCAGCATTTTTGTCTGTTTGGAATGTCCCAGCAATGCACACAGGAGAGTGATGTTCTGCTCCTACCCCAAACAGACCCTACTATATTAAACCATTTCTCATGGGATCAAATACGCTGTACCAAATTCTACAGTGAAAGCCTGATCCAAACCTCACCTAAGTCTGCAGGAACATTCCAATTGATTTCAGTGGGCTTTGGAATAGGCCTGTATTGACATCCATTCAGCTTTATTGAACCGAGCTTTCCTGTGGAGCTGCAGCAGCCGATATGGCCATAACAACTTCAATGCCAAGCGTGAAGGCCACTGCCAGTCAAATAACATCACAGCAAGTAAATGACAGCAGAATGAACTCATTATCATTTATCTAGTTAAAAAAAAAAACACTTGTGACCTCACTACTGTGTTTTCCAGGTGAAGAAAACTTTCAAGTTGCTCTCGCTCCCTCACAGATTTTTCGGTCTGAGCCATAAACTACTTATTTATCACGGGCCACTGAAATAAGTGTAAGGTTTTTATGAGGATGATAAGCTTACCACACTAAAAAGATTCACAAAAATTAATGTATTTTGGAGTTTTGGCTGTCTGCTAGCAACCAACATCCGTGTAATTTTTTTTCCTGCCATTAACTCATATTAAAGTCCCACTGACTTTAGAGGCATTAAAGAATAGGCATTAAAGTTGAGCTTGCCCTTAGGATTTGGCACTCTCTCATCACCAATTCAGTTATTTGCTCACTTAATGGTCAACACACCCTTTTACAACAGATCATCTCACCAACTCATTGGATTTCCCACAAGTAATGCCATAATTTCAAGGAGGCTAGTTTAGGAACAAGAATGTCTGTGTAAATATAAAAGACAAAATCTCTTTGCAGGTTTCTTATGTTCTGGATTGGAATGTTATTGTAAAAAATTAGTTGGGAAAGCCCAAAAGAGAATTTACAAGCAAATCCACGGAAAACCTTAATCTGTTTGAGCAAAGCAGTTTAGTAAACATCAGTGGAAATTTCACTGAGCATTTCCTAAAGCATGCTTAAACACGTCTATACTGGAAGTACAGGATGCCACTCATGCCCTTTTAAATGTCAGGATAGGAGATATTCACCTGGATTTTAATAAGGCATAAAGAAGAGAATTGCATAGAATGCTTAAATCTCAAGTATCAAAATGATACCCAGCATTCTGGAATCTTCTCAAGGAAGGAATTCCCTCTTGCTGCACAGCGCCATTGTTTAATAAAAATCCATCAATACATATGGGAATTCTTTAAGTTAATCCATTTGTCCCTAAAGCCCTGAATGACTGTGCCTCCTGTCCAGCCTCGCTGTTCTCACTGGGCAGATGCTGGCAATTAATTTGTTAAAATCCCGAGTCTCTTTATAAGCCATGAGAAGAGATGGAGTAAACATCAGCAGTGATTGCTGCAGTGCAATGAGCACTTACATTACCCTGGGAACTAGCAAAAATGGACATAAGAATCACATTAAGTGCCTGCAGTCCAATTCTGCCTTTCAAAATAGTGATGATTTTCTCCCATCCAGTTGCTTTGAAGCACTCAAGAAATCTGATCTACCACAATTAAATACCATCAGGTATATTTGAAACCTATGACTCCTACACATTTCCCAGAGACGATGAAAATAACAACAGAGCCTGTGGTTTCTTCTCTTAAAGATGCTCTCCTTCCCCATTCAGAGATTTTGCTAGAATACATACATGTCTTTTAAAAGTATGCCTTAGTTTGGAGAACTGTTTATAATCTATTTTCAACCCATTATGCATGCAGCCCCCGCTGGAGTGTTTGTAATATGACCTCTGCACACCTGCCAAGAGCTGGGATATCAGTTTGATACCCAAAGCATCTCCCTCCCTCCCCCTTCCCTCTGACTTGCTGGGATCAATGAAGGCACCCGCAGTCGCAGGATTCACCTTTTCACACCTGCCCTGAGCCGGGATTTTCGTTCGCAGCCCAAAGCCCGCGTCCCCTCCCTTCTTCCACGACATCCCGAGCCACCCGCCGGGCACCGCGGCCCGGGGCAGCCCCTGCCCACCTCCCCGTGCCGCGCAGCCCCCTAACTCCTCCAGCGCTGCCTTGCTGCGCCCACTTTCCCCATCCGCAGCAAGTGGGAACCACCCTCTCCCCGCGCCAGGTGCGCCGCTTCAAAAAAAAAAG
>VXAY01002113.1:1553857-1583222 GCA_013399855.1 Oxyruncus cristatus
TTTGGGGGTAAGTAAGGGATTGCCCCAAAACTGACAATTCTTTTTTTATTATTATTATTACTCTTATTCCTTTTTTTTTTCTTGTTTTTGCCCGGGGGGGTGGCGGGGAGGATGTGTGCAGAACTGTTGTGTCTGGGCAATGCCATCAGCTGTGCATTGCAGCGCAGGTACTTCGCTAACTCTCTGCTGGAGCCTATCGCAGCCCTTCCACCGCCAACCCGACAAGAAGTTTGGGTCTGATTCTCTTACCCTTCCTGTTTTAATAAGTTTTAAAATATCGGCGTTCTGAGCGAAGCCGNGGACACACACACGCCCATCAGCATCAAAAAGCCCCGACACGGCGCTCTCCGGGGGCTGCGGGGCCGCGGGGGTGGGCGCGGGGGGCGGCGGGTCCATCCCGGCCGGGGAAGGGGCTCCGTGAGCGGGGCAAGCCCGACCCCTGCAGTCGCCTGTCGGAAGCCGCCGCGGCGCGCCGGGATTGCAGCATCCGCGGCGGGGCTGGGGAGCCGCGCTCGGAGCTGCGGGAGGGGCGGGGGGGGCGAGCGCGTTGCAGCGGGGATTAATCTCTTTCCGCTCATTCTTGTAGCAGCAGGAGGGGAATCCCCCTCCCTCCGCCGCCTCCCTCTCCGGGCAATGCCGGCACTGCCCCGCTGAGACGTGCAGAGTTTGGGGTTGACTTGCACCTGGCCGCCCTGGAATAGAGACTCTCCGGATCGGATCGGTTGGGGGTTTGTTGTCTTATGTCGTGTTGGGAAATCTGGTGGATTTTTTTCTCGCTCGTGGAGGAAGACCCCGGTGCAGGCAGTTGGCTTCGTGGTCTTTTTTGGAGGGCGAAGGAAGGGAAGGGATCTCGCTTGAGCCGTGCGGAGAGAGAGCCCGGACATGTGTTGTCAGCACATCTGGGGAATACAGTCTGCAAGTCCGAAAGGAAATTTGCTGGGATCGTTCAAACTGCGATATTGATCTTTGTTATTTTTTTTCGCCGAGGGATGCACTTGGCATGAGAATCGGAGGATGGAAATTGTTTGGGAGGTGCTTTTTCTTCTGCAAGCGAATTTCATCGTCTGCATTTCAGGTACGCAGCACAGAAAGGGCGGGCGGGGGGGGGGGGACCGTACAGGGTTCCCAGGCTTCCCCTTATTAAGGGGCAAGAGGTACGGTTAAAGCAAAATTGTAGTTGAAAAGCACATGAATGATGTGTTGTGAGTGGGTCGTGACAAAAATCCTCAAACATCGCTTCCCTCTCCCCCTTAATTCCAACATCTGTGTTGTAATTATGATACATTGGTTGCAGTGAATAACCACAGTGTACTGATAAGGCAAATGCTGATAATTCCTAATGTACCTGATTGTGATAATTATTCGCAGCATTGCTGTGATCCCAGAATTTCATAGCTGCTGAAGTTCTTAAACTCGGCTGATCTGCAGATCTTAAAGCGTTTGCAGTTCGCTGGTGGACTTGTCATGCTCTGCTGCCACAGTTCAGGGTCTGCAAAGAGAGGGATAAGAGTGAAGAATATGCCTCTGCTTTTAAAGTGAGCTTTACTGTGGCTGTGCTCTGAAAATGGATTTTTTTTTTTCCTTTAAAAAAAGCCCCATTCAAAGAGCTCTGTGGTGGCTGGGATTTCCACCTTTATTTTAAGCTCGCAAAGATCTCTCTCTCCTCCAATATATAGAAGTCAGGTAATTTCAGTTGTCACCAGAGCTTGTCCAATTAATGAATAGGCATGGCCGGGTGTCGAGCATAAAGGATTGGAACAATTTATTCTTGAGGAAAACACTCCCTTTGACTGCAGAAGTCCTGGCTCCCTTGTTAATTTGTCGTGTTGGTCATGGTGGAATAATTATGTTGTAGGAGGCAGGAGAGGGGAGGTGGCCAGTTTTCTAGTTTGGGACACTCCAGGGAGCCCCATGGGGATGCAGGCTGCCTGTGTCTCCCGCTGTTCCACTTCTCTGCAGGCTGACTCTGCCCTCCAGCCATTGCGTAAGTCTGGAAATGGGAACGCAGGCAACACAGGCGAGGCACTGCCAGGGAGAGCTCGGGGGTCCTGGTGGAAATCTCAGTGTCCAGCCTGGAGGTGTGCAGGGAGAGGGAGCTCCAGAGCTCCCCTGGGGCCATGCAGAGGTTGGTCTGGGCTGTGTGCCCACCAGCAGCACCTCAGCATCTCACCCTGGCAGTGCCGGGCCCCACCGCGCTTCCTGCAGCACTCCCCGACTGATGCACCGTTACAGCCCTTGGACTGGTGACACACCAACCTTGGAGGCTCAGCACCTCTGTTAATTTGTATTGCCTGCACCTGCCCCAAAGCTTTTTTATTCCTGAGCAAATAGCTCTGCTGTCTGCTCACGGTGTAAGTCAGCCCTTCTTTTATCCCCACAGACTGGCACCATCTGCTACCAGGCACCCGGGTGACACTGGCAGCACCCCAGGCTGACCTTCCACTTGTGCCCATTGGTACCATCAGAATAATTCTCTCCCTCGCTTTTTAGAACAGCAAAAACCTGCTGCCTCTTGTCATTTAAATCTCACACTTATCTATTTAGCTCAGCGTGATGTGCCACCTGTCCAGTTCTCCTCAAATCAGGCACTTCTTAAAGTGCCACAGTGAGAATGGAAAACTGAAGCTCATCGCTTTCTTGGCCATTCTGACAGTAATATCCTGAGACAGAAAGAAGCTGTCCCGTTCTGTGCAGCTCCTTATGCCATGCATTTAGCTGTCAGTGTTCCCAGAGCTCTCCCCCTCCTTTCCTCCTCTTCAGACATGGGAGCCCAGGCTTCTGAACCAGTGGGATCAGTCCTGCAGGGGCTCCCATCGCTCTCCATCTCCCTCTAGCACTAATACCTAACACTGTACAGACTGATACCATCTCTGCTTGCTTTTTCGCTTATTTTGTTCCTTTTTGGGGTGGAATGAAGTGGATAAGTGAATGGTGGGATGCTTCTGCTGCGTGGTTAAAGCTGTGGTTTCAAATAATTTTAACCCCACGGAGGACGTGTACATGCTTTAGCCTTTTTTACTATTTTTTTTTCTTCCTAGGGATTTTTATTTCTTTTTTTTCAGAAATCCTTACTATTTGTGGTCTTGGTAAAAAGGATTAAGATCTGTAGATATCTGACTGGCACTAATGCTTTGTATCTTTCCTCTGCCCTCCTTTTAACACTATTTTTTTTTGTAACATATTATCTACCTGGGATGTCTGGATAACAGTGCAAGTGAGAGAAGGTAGTGGAAAGCCTGTTAAGGGTTTGCCTCAACACTGGATTCCAGACACTGTGTATTTTTAGCACTTCAGCACTGGTTGTTCATTCAACATGTTACTTAAAAAACCCATTAGTTGAGCTCCAGTGCTGCAAATTACCAGAATGTAAATTAAGGAGTGTGGTAGTATTTAGTTTCTTTTTTTTTTTTTCCCCTCTTCCTTATTAAGTCAGTAGTTTCAGCAGTGAAGCCACAAGCCAGATCTTCTGTGCATGGATCTTTCCTGAACATTGGCAAATGCTTGATTCAGGGTCTATTTAAACCTGTGATGGCCCTCCTACTAATTCCAGTGGTTATTTGGATTAAGGTCTGTTAAGGGCTGCTGTTCAAAGGGATGATGTCAGTCACTGAATTCAACAGACTATTAATTTATCATTATTAATAAATTTACTTTTTAAACATAGGTTCAATGTTATGTCACGTTGTCTTTTGCTGTATATTTACATAACATTTAAATATAAATTATGCTGAATGTAGCACTTGTGCTGTCTTTCTTATTTAAAACAAATAATGAAGTTATACAATTGACTTTTTGGTGTCTCTCACGCCCACGAATTTCTTGGAGACAGTATATGGAAAGTAATTTAATATATTAAAAAAGAGGTGTGAATAGATTTTCAAAATATTTTATACCTAATAATTTTATCAGTCAGCTATGTGTATGAGAGATTGCTTAATTTGGAAGAAATGATACTGAGATTTAGGAATTGATTTTTTTTTTTTTAAATTACTGGACCTTGTGTTTGGGAAATAATTTGTCTGTGGACATCATAAACTGAGTATTTTTGTTTTCTTGGCATACTGAATTCAGGCTTTTGCTACTTGAAATTGCTTGTTTGAAAAGAGAACGTACTTCTTTGTGCAGATGCAAATGAGAAACAAGAACATGTTGAAGGACTACGAAAACCATTTCTGTCCTTTAGAAAGAAATGAAAGCCCTTGTCTACCTTCAAAGTCATATTCATTCCGATGAGTTGTAGTCTCTGAGGCAAATCAGTCATGATTTGTATTATGACTTCTGAGGTTTTGTCCTTTTAATGATACTATTCAGCATGGAAGGAACACAGGGGAGTGGAGGTGAAGATGTGCTGTAGACACAATGCTGGAATTAGACCTCAGTGGTTTTTGTTCCTTTGAAGATGCAGATAATCATGGCAGGGGGATTACACTGACTGTATACAAAGAAGATAACTGTTGTTGGTGTGATGTCCAGAATTTCCTTCCTGAGTAATAATAATACCACCCAAGATTAATTAGCATCAGTCTTCTCAGGTGGGGTGTTGGGGAGCCCACAATGGCAGCCACCTTTCCTTGCATAGTCATTGATATGAACCATAAGGGATTTTCTTGTTGGGTTTTTTTTTCTGGTGATTCTAGATATTAACAATCAAGAAAATAGCTAGAATGTTGTTTTCAAACCTTTGCAGGATACTTGATTTAAATAAGAAAATGGAGCTGTCATGGGCATCGATAAAGAAGGTTTCCATGTGTACTTTCTGTTGGTCCATCAACAAAAATAATTTATAAAACCTTCACAGTCAACATCTTTATGCCTTCCCATGAATTCATATACTACCTCTTACAGTTCTGGCTTCTGGGTACTAATATGGAAGTATTTTATTTTTATCCTTCGCCATGTCCCCAGGTCACAGAGGGGCAAATCCCTTTTGTGATGCAACTTCTTTGGCCTGCTTGGCAGCACACAAGTGTCATAAATCATGTATCGTGAGCAACTGAGATGGTGGAAAAAAAGCCTTGTCTCTCCAGGAATTCCACTGTGTGTTGAGCATCTGATGTAGCATCTCCTGGCATTGAGGGCTAGAGGTGGATTTGGAGCATGGTTGCACTTCATTTTCTGTCTTGCTGCTTCTGCAGTCTCTGAGCTCTTATTAGCTGGCATAACACTGTACAGAGCTGTCCTGTAGGAACTCTAAATTATGCCAAAGCTTGAATTATCTGTTGGATGATAGTCTGTAAGGTCTGATAACTCTTCTCATAGTATTGCACAGCCTGTAGAAGAGAGGAGTATCGAGGCTCTAATGTCCAACATGAGAACAGTGAATGGTTCATTGTAATGTTTGGACAAAAATGTTGAAACCAAGTTAATTATCCTCAAATAGTGTCACAGAAATAGCTTTTTCTGGCACTTTTAAGTAAGAAATGTAATATCCTAGGGGAAGGAGTTATTCATAGCACAGATGTATATTTATGAGGGAAGGTGATCACTGGGCACACAGGAGGTGTAACATGCATCTGGTAACTAAGAGCTTTAACCATTAGGGTATTTTTTCCTGCTTTATCCCATCTCCACAGCTTCATGTGTGTGGGCAAACCTTCATGCCTGCACAGAGTTTGTTGATGTAACTGAAAATCCACGTGGCTTCACTCCCAAGATGGAGGCCATAGGTTTTTTCCAAAGACTCCCAGTTCCTCATCACTCGAACACTTTCTCACTTCAGAGTTGTTGCCGCCTTTTCAAAAGGTGTGAAGATGTTTCTACTTTAAAATTCTATGGAAAGAGCCTCCTATAAATGTCTGCTTTACTTTTGTGTGTGTGTGTGTCTTGTATTTTTCATCATTTTATTTTTATTGTTAGTTTTACAGCTCGAGCGTGCCCAGATAGGCGCTAAAGTGCCGAAACAACACACATATTTTTAGATTATGTAAAGGTAGTAGAAGGCAACGTTTATGAATAGTTTTGCACATATTATGCTGAGCTATTTTCTATCCAATAAACTGACAAAAGGAAACTGGTTATTGCTGCTATTCTTCTCCTCAGTAATGTAGATACCCAGTTTTCAAAGGGACCTCTTCACCTTGTTGTGTTGCCTCATGGTAATGCAGCTGAACCAGATCCACCCCAAGCCTCCAAGACAAAATGATGAAAATCAGGAATAAACCCCCAACTCAAATAAGCAGCCACAGTTTAAGATGCAATTGATATTATAGAGGAGTTTTGCCCTTGATATTCTTGGAAAAGTTTGAGGTTTTAATTCTACAACAGCCAGATTTTAAATATAGCAAGGATTGAAATAGCTTTGTATTTGCATTATGAGTATTCCTTACATACCAATGAACAAGGAATTCCTGCTTTCCCTAAAAGACTGTGTTGCTTCTTTGTTGCTATTGGTCAAAGTATCTCTTTCATTCTTGGTTGAAAGGTGGCAATTTAGCTGAGGGGGAAGCTGCTGTTTTCGTCATTATGATTGTTTATGGCTAAACTTTACATGGCAAAGACTGAAGTGGATGATTGGCCCATCTGGGTTGTTAATAGAAGACTATATAAAACTGTTCCATCATTATCTCATTACCAGCTCAAGCAGCAGACAAAACTAGATGACAGTTAGTTATGGACAACACTGACATACTGTGATAAGTGTTATTTTGCTCCTATCTTGTTTTTATCCTCACTATGCATCATGTTGGAAGGAATAGAAACTAGGAATCCAATTTTAATTGACTTGTTTAGAGGCAACGCTGTACAGTGGGGACTGCATTTCCATTGAAATGCCATCAGAAAGTACAAAAGCCTGTCCATACAGAGGGGAATATCAGTTAGGAAAAAAGAATTCCACTGGGGTAGATAAATTGAAACATTAAGGGTAAACAAATCGGAAATCAAAATTTTAAAAGGATAATAATCTTTTTAAAAGGATAATTGAGAGAGGGGAGAGTTTGCAGCCAAACCTATTTATAGTAGGAGAATACTTTATTGCTGGTTTAACCATTGATGGTTAAAAAGCTGCCAAGGATCTTTTATTGGAACTTCTTGAAGATGAAATAGCAAGTTGTTATGGTCATAAACATAGAGGACTGAAACTCTGTAGACCCATATCCCGTGCAGTGCCTTCCTGGCGATGCAGACAGGTGCTGGGTGCCTGTAAGTGCAACCTTTTAATTTGTTCCATATGGCAAACATTGTCCTGCAGTGCTTAGCAGGGGAGAGCTGAGGTAAGAAAGTGTAAGGAGACCTATATTTACACCCACCTTAAAAGACCTTGGAACTCCCAAAAATGTTATGAAGGGCTTTAGTGTTAATAAGGTTTGGGCCTTAGAAATCGCAAAAATTGAAATCTTGACGATGAAGCAAGCTTGAGGTGGCAGGTATCTGTGCTCCTGTGGAGTGCCATGATGACAGCCCTAAAATATTTAGTTTTCATTTACTCATCTTGAAAAAGGAAAGGTGATCAGTTTCCACATATATTGCATTCTGAAATCAATGGTCAGAACTAAAGAAAATAAATGCTTTCATTGTTAGATGTATTTTTCCACATGAAAACATTTCTGGTTTTAGTTCATGGATCTGTAACATTTTTATTTCTGTACTAAAAATAGTATTAAACTTAAATGCCCCTCAGTTTTATCTTTTCTAATACTGTTGCCAGAAAAATATCCCAGCAGCTGTAATCCACAAATAACTAATTAGAATGTACTTTTTAGCAGGGTACTAAAATAAGTATAGAGATCAGATAATATCAATAGTGTTGTTTGTTCATTTGGACAGTCTTTTTTCCTCCCTTTATCATTAGTCCTTAACTTGATCAAGCTTGGAAGACTGGGGTGTTTGTCATCTGGGTTTGAAGTGTGGAATGGATGGAGTTGTGCACTGAGTGGCCCAAAGTGGCTTCTAAGCACATGCATGGAGGAGGAAAGCTAAGAAACATTATCCTTTTTTTTTTTTTTTTTCCCTCTAAATGTGTTGACATCTCTATGTTTTGGAAGTAGCATTTGAGTAGATGAATTTAGAGGGAAACGTGGTTTTTGAAAAATCATCTTCTTGTCAGTTTTGTGGGTTGTTTCCAATTCCAGCTCTTTCCTGCTGGTAACTACTTTAGTGCTGTGTTCTGCTTCAGGAATAATCATCAGAAGAGGTTTGGTGGGTTTTTTTTTTTTTTTTCCACTCTGCCTGGGTAGAAAAACCAGCACAGCAGGACTCCTATGGAATTTAGATTATTAATGCTAAAAGAAAAAGATAATGAGTACTAGTGAAGGGGCTTTGGGTACGTGTGACTGTGGAAAACTGCACCGTTTGAAGTGATGTGGAAATGACCAAACCCTGCCTGGAGCTGCATTCCCGGTGGGATGGTGGTTGGGTACCTGAAGGAGCAGGTCAAGGAGGATTGCTGCTGCCACAGCTACAGTTTTTTTGGCAAGGTGACACGCTTGGGCTGCTAGAAAGAGCATTCATTTGCATTTGCCATCACAGCAGAGGAAAGAAACTTTTGCTCTTCAGGAAAAAGATTTGTACTTGCTGGTAGAAAAGGATGGCGATACTTCACTAGTGTTCCTGGAAGTGAAATTTTATGGAGAATGAGCCATTTGTTTCTACATTGGTGGAATGCCATACAACTTGCAGCTGAACTGTGCTGTTTCCCATGTGGGAAGCTGTGGTTATGGAAGGGGAGAGCTGCTGGAAAGGAAAGTTGTTTGATCTACCCTGTGCTGGTCCTAATCCTGCTGCTGGAAGGGAAAGGGGTTTGACTGACCCTGTACAGGTCCTAATCCCACTGCGGGGGAGTGTGTGAACAGTGACTGACAGAGTTCTCTGAAAGGGATTGTCAGTCTGGATTTATCTAAGAATGAAAGGTATGAATGAGAAGAGCTTTGCATTATATTTCAGTTAAAAAAAAAAAAAAAAAAAGAATTTCGTTGGCAGAACTTGGAACAGAATGCAGAATGTTGGCCACGCTTTCCCAGATGGAGAAGCTGAGGTAAAGCATCGTGAAAAGTCAGTCAGCAGGAATTTAAGCAGCTGCAGTCCATCCATTTCACTCTCATTTGTGCCTTGTGACTAAAGGATTACTGGAACGGGTTGTTTCTGGTCGGGGTATGAGGCTGGATCACCTCAGGCAGTGAGTGCCTGGCTGTTCCTCACATCCCTTGGCCCTGCCGACTGCACTATCCAGGATGGCTCTCCAGCCTTTCCATCGCTGACTGGAGGGACTGGTCACAGCTGGTTCAGCTCTGCAGGTTCAGTGGACAGTGAAACCTGGCAGTCTGGCCTCAGGAAACATAAACCAATGCTTTTCAGACCTCTAGAACTCAGAGCCCAGCTGAACAGTGGCTTGTGGTCATTTCTGCTCCCTTGGCCCCCTGACTTGGGTGCTTTTCTTCAGCCAGATTTACACTCAGCCTTTAAGCTCACGTGGCTTCCCTGGAGTGAAGGGTCACTGAATGGGGCTTGGTGTGTCCCCTCAGAGGATGGATCCTCCTTCTCTGCCTCTGTACTCTGTACTTTCTATCCTCATTGTACTGGCACAGAAGTTATCATGAGGTATAATTATGGTATATTTAACAACTGTATCAATCAGCAGTTAAATTGATATCCAGGAGTTAGTGTGACATTACGGCACAATTCGGGCCCAGACAAGGTTCCTCCATAAATCTGAGTTATTTAAATTCTGTTTAAATTATTAACATTCACTCAGTTGGCCTCTTTATGGTTCTGTCGTGACTATGAGTAACGAGTGGGTTCCTCAAAATGCAGCACTTGCCTCCCTCGTGTTTCACATCCACTCCACGTGGGTGTAAGTGACAACACACAGTTAAGGCCACCAGAGGTTTTGGCCCTAAGTTTTCTCTTTGAAATTCTCTCTCTCAGCATCCCAGCAGGTTCCTTTACATCCTGATGCAGTTGTTGGGTTTGCTGTGTGCACACATGTGAATTTTTTCGAGGCATTTTGCCCATCGTCTCTGAACTCCCATTTTTTATTTTGCAGTATGTTCACCTGAATTCACCATTTCTGCCGGGCCTGTTTTTGTTCACATTCCTATTGCATATAAGCATTATCTTATTGTCATATTGGGTTTTGTGCCTGCTGGAAAACAAAGCAATCCACAAGGACTTCACAGTCTCCTCTCGTTTGCCCAGATGATCCTGAGGGTACTCTGTGGCAGTTAGTAATTCCAAGTGGGATTTAAAGTTATCTGCAGATGCATAATTTTTATCTTCACCGGCCCCTCTGGCACTCTCTCCAAATTGTTAACAATTCATCTTTGCCAGTTGGTAATTGTGCCTTTGCTCTAGAGTCACAGGTATTTAGCCCGCTGTGGAACAGGGTGTAAAACAGAGTAATAAATAATATGATTTATTTTATTAGGTGGCATAAGTATGTTTTCATTCTTGGGAACTAAAAACTGAGTCATCCTCTTTATGTTTTATTGTGATATATTAATACTCAGATTCAGCAAAATGCAAAAGTTAAAAAAGACATGTTGAAGTGTTCTGCTCTGAGTATTAATATGTAATTGTATAAAACAACTTAGATTAAGTATGTGCTGAAGTGCTTTGCTGGAGCAAGGAGTAGCAGTGGTATGATTCATGAATAATGCAAAATCTTTGGAAAAGCCCATCTAAGACGAGCAGAATTTTTCATAATCTCTCTTTAAATACAGTTGTGTAGAAAATAGGTTTCTATCCAGGTAAAATCATATCAGTTCTTTGTGTGGTAAAGTGAAGATGTAGACTTGTCTACTATGACTAACACAGCAAGAGAAACTGTACAATCAGAATTAAAATTGTAATTTGTTAATTTTCACTGTATGGATGCCCTGAATGAAATGAACACCATTTTCCAGGGTAGTAAACACATTTTCCCTGGACTGTGGTAAACACAACCAAAAGACTTGAAAGTGAAACTACAAGAGGTGAATGGTGATGGTTTTCAGGGACACTTGGGAAACTTCATGCCAGTTTTGTGCGAGCAGCTGGCACAGTCCGGATTGGATAAGCAGAGTTTAGTCAGACTGGTAGAGAAAACTACTTGTGAGGGATGTATAAAAATACTGGAGGATCTGTCTGTCCCTCTGATTGGGACTAGACAAGTGTCCTCTGTGCTGCTGAGAGAAGGTGGTGGCACATTAAGTCTGCGTCAGTGGAAAAATTCCCCATGTTTTAAACGAGGTGAGGCTCAGACATAACATTATGATTCAGTTTCTACCACGGGCAAGAAAGTTTGCAGAAGAATTGCCCTATTTATAAAAACAGCTGGACAATTCTACAATCCATTTCCATCATGTTTATGTCTTTGGGCTCTATCTGCCAAAGGGCACAGAGCCTGCCAGCTTTCTGCTTTCTCTCCTCCAGCCATTGTCCTGCTTTGGCTCTACTTGTTGCTTCAGAGGCAGCAGCAGGTAACTCCCCCAACTTTTAGATCCTTACTCTATCTATAAACTGTATAGACCTTCTGCCTCTACACTGTTTTTATGTTTTTAAGCACTTATTTCCTTTGCAGTAATAAAAGAGCATTTCTCACTACAAGGTAGTCAGCATCTTCCTTTTAATGCTCCTGAAAAAGGACCTTCCCTCTGTGTTCACTGCAGCAACTAGTAACAGCTGAATTTAAATCCTTCTTGCAAGGTCTGCTTTTCAGTGTCTTCTTTACTGGTGCCCTGATAACTGCTGTGAAGGACCAAGTGATGAAGTGTGCCTTGATCACATAATATCATCACATTACGGGCCATCTAAGAATTGATTCTAGTCACTGAATAATCCAGAACTTAGAATCTTTGAAATTGAACATTCTTATATATATAAAAGCAAACTGTATGATGTAATACTATTGCATTATTTTTAAAGCTCTTAAATGTTTTGGATATAACTTTCACTGATATTATATAAACTGTACAGAAATAATCTCCTGGCATTTGCTTGGAATGACAGTCATCAATTCCTACACGTTTATTTAAAATCTTATGTAGAAACAAAAAAAGTATTTGTTTTAGGCAGCTTTGTTTTGGACATTTTGCCAGGGAAGAAAGCAAGCTTTGCTAATATAGGCTGAAATAAAGTGGAAAATAAAATCTTTGAACAAGCTGTTCAGAGAAGGAGCGTGCAGTGGAGTTACTCAGCCACAAATGTTGGCACTGAGTTTAGTCAAGCAGTAAGCAGAGGTCTCTTGGTAAATAGTCCCATTAGGAACATCCTGTGACCTCTGCTGTGGGGATTCAGGTATGTGAGGGAACCGTGCTTAGGAGCTTTACTAGTCATGTGGTCACAATGATTTTCAATCACTTTGGTTATTGCTGGATTAAAATTGAGGCTGCAGAGATTAATGGTCTGTTGTTACTAATCCACTAAACCCCTGTTCCTAGATCATTTAAATTGACTGAACCTATAGATTGTTAAGGAACTAAGAGATATGGATTTGTAATGGTTTTAACTATCTTTCTTCATGTTTGGCGTTAGCAGTATCCTGTTATTTATTGCTCTTCGAGACAGTGATCTTGGCTGTTCTTGAGTGGAAGTAAACTTGATAATTTTTTTATTTCCACTATTCTTTAGCACAGTAAAAGTGTGTATCACTGCTAATGAACGTGGATGGAGAAAGCTTGACTGTGTTTAGATATGAGCTGGTATTAGTAGAAGCTAAAATAAGAACTACAGAAATTAAATGTTGACTTTACTTTGTTGATACAAATGGTGCCATTGTCCCTGGCAAACTAGTCACTACCTCCCTTTAGTCTGTCTGCCCTTAACAGGGCTCGTTGTCCCCTCAAGTGGGTTTTACTGACATTTGAAGATGTGGACAAAATCAAAATGGTTGTTCAAGCTTTTGGGAAATTGGGGTTTCTAAACTATCCCAGTATTTGGAGTATCAGGGCCCAGGGCTTTTCCCAGTGAAATTTTAAAAAGAAGAGTTTGATTTTGAGTTCTAGAAGAATGTTAAATATATTCTTTCAAAAAAATATTTCCTTTGGTGAAAGGAGTTGAGTACCTGGTGCCTGCCAGAGTGGTGTGGACATACACAATGTCTGCATGACACACAGAAGTTGTTTATTTTGGTTTTGATTGAATAAATAATGGCAACAGCCTGGCTCTGTACAACCAGGTTTGGGTGTTTGTTTAAACTGCAATGTGACTGTTTCTTTAATAGGAAACAGAGCTGAATAATCATCTAATTACATCTTGCTATGAATGTGGTTTTGATACCTGTCTTTCTGAAAACAAGCAGAGTTTTTTTTTCCCTCTGTGTTCACTGCAGAAGATGTGAAACTGTCAAAAGAAAGTATAGTTCTGCATTTTATTGCACTTGCATTAATCTGCTTGGGAAAGGAGAGCAATCTACAGTGTGTTCTCCATGTTTATATCAGCATACAGCAAGGTAAAGGGGCTTTAACTTTATAATTGACTTAAACTCTGACAGGGAATTCCTGTGATTAAAATAAACCCTTTATTTCATGCAGCCATCTCTGTTTCTGAACCCTGGTGACTTGGCTTATTCTTTTGCCTTCTGGTTATCTCAGTAATAGTATGCCTTGATTAAGGACTGCAAGGAGCTTTTACATCTGTCCTTGTCACAAAGCTTTGTAGGATAAAGTAGGCCAAAGATAGCTCATCATGCAAACTATGGACTTGCAGTTATTTCTTTCCCTCCAGATTTAATACTGTGTTCAAATAAAACTGGGACTGTGGAAGTAAACCAAAGCACTTAAATGAATTTTTGGCAAGCTCTCTTGAGGAAGAAGAAATTAGTAATGAAATAATTCAATGTGTATGACTGGATGAAGGAAAGGAAGTTATTGTCCTGCCAGCTATTAGGGAATACTGTCCTTTTCCTGTAGGAAATCAGAGTTCACCATCTCAGTAAAACAACAATCACTTATTGAGGTGAATAGATCAATTAGAATAGTTACTGTGACACTGAAAGGAAAAAGTGACCTCTTTTTTACAACAGAAATATCCAATAACAGCTAAACACGAGTCTTGTCCGCAGATCATGTTCTCCAGGAGACTAATTGCAGAGAACTAGACATTAATTAAACTTGCACCGTAAGATACTTAATGTTCATAGCCAGGCTTTGAAGCTTCAACTGCACTTTGCAAGTGATTTTAGACCTGGGTCTAAGTTCCAGGTCCACGGTGGGGTGGAAGGCACACTCTCAGTCCCTTGCAACTTTGAATGATTCTGTGATTCCGTGAACCCTGGCTTTTAGCTGGCACTTAGGTCTGCCACTGAGCAGTTCTTCCTGCCTACCCAGGTCCACGGGGGCCAGGGGCTTGTCTGTCCCTAGTCCAGCATCCAAAGTAGTTATTTATAAGTATTAGGTAAGGGAGAAATACCAGTCCATTGGAAGGGCAGCAGTTTTTACCTGCTTAGCTTGAGTGCAAACTAACAAGCAGCCAGATTCTGTATTTACATAAATCAGCATAACTCAGAGGAGCTGTTCCAGTTTGCTGGAGAAAGGAATGACCCCAGGACATGGGTCCTGCAGATGCAGGTCCTGGGATGTGGCATTTTGCTGAGTTTGACTTTTCGAGGAGAAGTGAAGTGCCCACGACCTCTGTTAAACTGAATGTTTAACTTAAATATTGTGACTGACTTAAATATTGTAACAGTTGCAAGATAAATATGTAGTCTGCTCGTTTTGGGGGGTTTGTTTTTGCAGCAGTCATACACAGAGAACTCCTTTATGGATGGTCCATTTTTCTAAAGCTTCTGCCATCTCTTGCACTTTTGGTATTGCTGTTTTTTTCTCGGTTGCTCTTGGAGGCAATATTAACAGATGGTATGCATTGCTCATTAAATCTGCATCTACACCTCTCCAAGGACTGCAAAGATGTTGGGAAACAGACCAAGTTACTGCAGTAAATGCGTAGAAGCTTGGAACTTACTGTGCTATTCATAAGCAGTTTTCACAATCAGGGGTTTTGACCTGTATTCATAACTGTAGAGTTATGAATACCTTGGTGAAATAGTTGTGATTTAGCCAAGTCCAGGCATGGGCCACTTTCTCACAGGCTGGGCAAAACCTCTGTGTTTCTTTCCTAGTTGCTGTAGTTGTGCTTTGGTAGTGTCATAGTCAACAGCTCTTCCCTTTTATGTTTTAATGCAGGATATGAAACCTATAAATTTTTTTAATGCTTAATGTCCCACCTCCATTTACATGTGTCACCTGAGCTGCCTTTCCTTTTCCCTGAGATCCCTTTCTCTGTAGTGTTCAGCTCTTCCCTGTGTCCTGTCTGCAGTGATGGCACTTCCAGCAGATGAAATACAGAGATGTCACTTTTGGGCTTTCTCACCCTGAATGTACCTTTGCTGAAGAGGCAGAGCTTTGATGTGTGAGTCAGAAGGGCATCGTGCCAGTGTGGGATTTGCTTTCCTTATGTTTCACATTGGTGGTGAGAGATGCAGAAATCCAGCGAGCAGATAAGAATTCTCATTTCAGGCTGCTTTGTTACTCTGGTTTGGAACTGATGGGAGCTCACTGGCAATCCCAAACACATCAATGTAACCAGAAAAAGGGCACTCCCTTCTTCTTTCTCTTTAAGCTTTTCTTTTTTTTTAGTAGTGTTGGATCAGAAAGGTTAAGGTGTTGTTGATTCCACGGTTCATGGAAAGTTAGGATTTAGTTCACTTTTCTTTCATAGTTGACCTGTGTTAAGGTAGCTGAAAAGTGGATAGTGCATTAAGTGGAAGTGAGACCTACCCCTGCCATTTTCACAAAAAGAAAACAACCCTTCTGTGTTTGAACTGGTCTAAATGGGCACAGCGAGAAGGAAAAATTCAGCAATCTCTCCTACTATTTTGTGTTTGTGTTGATGGTTTTCTGTTGGCTGGGGACATTTCATATTCTGAAAGCAAAGTCTAACTAAAAAAAGGGGTATTTTAAATCAATCAGTTTCAATAAAGGGCTGCAAAATGCTGTGTAGGCACTCCTAGCATGACATTAACCTGGTTTGTATTAATTTAGTTTGTTTATTTGGAAGAGGCTGAAGTGAATCCAATAAACCCAGTCTAAATTTACCGCACACAATTTCTGAGCACAGACAAGAAGACTGTCTACCCTATATGCACATTTCTTCCTTGCATTTTACAATAGGCAAATGTTGTACTCTTGGAGATTTGCAAACTGAAGGGCCAATATAAAGTAGCATCAAGAAAATAAGTGATTTTTTAAGTTCCCAGCTTAAGAAAATGAAGAGTGGAACAATCAAGAGTGGGACAAAGTGCTCTCTCATGTACAGTCAACAGAAGTGATATCCCTAAGCATGAAAATATGCCATTGTGTTAATTATCTACACGCCACTGATACTATATTTGCCAGGAGAACAGCAGGATTGATCCTGATCCATAAAGGCGCAAGATAGCAAATTTATTAGTGCTCCATAATTTAAAGTAGTAAAAATGACAACTGAAGCTGCTCCACTGGGTAACTGGAAGACTTGAGCTGTGCTTAGTTCTCCTGGGAGTCCTGCTTCTGATCCCATTAAAAATGCTGAAGTTTTCACCACTGACTTTCACTCTACAAAAATCAGACTGTAGGGGCAGCGAGTGACTTTCACCGAAGATATTTCAAAGCTTAGGCAGTTTGAGGTTATTCACTTTTGGTCCTGAGGATAATTTCCTTCTCCTCTTTCACCCTCTGTCCTTAGTTCTGAGTTGGGAGGGAAAAGGGGCATCAGTAGATCAGTGAGGGCTCCACCTTACTGAGAACCAAAGAGCACTTGGTTGTGAGGGTGGGAATAAAAGAAGAGTGAAGGAACAGATAAAAGAATGAGGTTATAAACTAATAGGGAGGATGCTGGCGATGCAGGACTGCACTGAGACTGGGTGTTTCATTGAGCACTTTGCCAGAAACAAATGAGAAAGGGCATTGATAACAGTCCACTTTTCTTTTGGTTCTGCTCCTAAATAGGAATTGGGTTGGTAGCTCCATGGGAACAAGACAATCTCTTTGTCTGAAGAGTCACATACATACAGAGACCTTGACTTTCCAGTCATCAAATCTCCATTATTTTTTTAAAGCCCTTAACTTAGTGCACAGAAACTATCAGAATCCTTGAAGACAAAGTTGTTAATAACTTAAGTGCTGAAGTTCTCCACTATGTAGCTGCTGACCTTTGAGGAGTCTGACTGCTTACTGAGATTATTTCATTAGTATTTGCACATTGACTTCCTGCCAAAAAGTCAATCTGCTTTTCCTTCGCATGGTTTTGTTATTTTGAAGGTCTTCAGCTGTGGAACAAAATCCACTATGGAACAAAGAGCTGGCAGAGCTGGAAGCTTTCCAGGAAAAGCCTTCCCAGGTTAAACTCTGGTGATGCTGAAACGTTACAAGTGTTTTATGTGGCCTCCTTTCCCTTGTGCCTTACCCAACATAGCTGTTCCTGAAGAAGGGCAACAGTTAGTTTTAGTTCCCACTGCCCTCAGGAGAATCTTCTACTTCTTACCTACACGATGGAATTTATTTGAATTTGGGATCTGGACTTTGCTTTTTTCTTTTATCAGCCTCGAAACAGGTTGGGTTTTTTTAAAGGTGTCTGTGATGAGCTTAATGGTCCCTCTCATGGGGTTGTTTAGTTGTGATATAAATGACAGCGTGGATCTCACATCATATTTAAGTGCTCAGCACTTCTGCATTGTTGAAGACACTTACACAAGGCACCTAAAATAACATGTAAATGTCACAATGAACAAAGCACGAGGAAAGGCTGTTTCAGAAAGGGCTGATTTGAAAGCAGATTTACTACCAGTGGCCACCAGGAAAATGTCAATTCATTTCTGATACAGAATCAAAAAGGAGAAAAATAGATGTACATAATTTTTTTCTTTTTTCTCTCCTTCTCCTGATTTCCTCCCCAACACAAAGGGAAGGTCAAAATGTCACCTGAAAGATTGGGATGGAGGTAGCAACTTCCTATAGGCAGTTAAAGATGTCTGAACCATGAATGTCCTATTTATTGAGCCTACAGGGCTGAGATCAATTTTTTTTTTTTTTTAATGATAGACAGAAATAGATGATCCTGTCAAATACTTGGAGCCTGGAGGACAGAGGTATGTTTTATAACTTATCATTAGACTCCGAGTTCCATCCTTTAGTGCATTGGCAAGGCCTGAATTTCACAAGGGATACACTAAAGTAATTCTCATGTTCCAGTCCAGTGGAGTAAACAAACAGCTGCATTCTGCACATGCTGCAGGTTCAGGATCAGCTTCAAGGAGAGCCCAATTAGAAGCATATGAAGGCAGCCTGGGCTGTCTCCCTGGGATAGGGAATGCATGGCTGGGGGTATTCATCTAGTGCCTGACAGGATGGAGCTCTCCTCCTAATTGCAGCTTTTGGATGCTGCTACAACCCAGATGATATTCTGCCCAGTCAGTCAGCACAGCTCCACTGATCTTACTAAATATTCATCTGGCTCTAGGCTGTTTTTTCCTAGAGGAGAGGGCTGTGGGCCTTTATTATTCTCAGTAATTTCCAGGTTAATACAGTGGAACCTCTGGCTCAGGAGATTCCTAAACCTCTAGCTGTAATGGCTGGCAGCTTTTAGATGAAGGATCTGTCTTGGCTGCCTATTTTTGTATTCTTTTTTCTAACACTTTTGCTGCTTAGTATTGCTGCAGATGAACAATTCCCAAACTTGTTTCCACCTGCATCCAGGGTATAATGGGAGATGGAGCAGTTTTGAGAATACTTGGCCAGAGAAGGGAGAAGAGTGTGAAAGAGCTGGAACAAGAATTGTCCATGGGTGCCCCAGGAGCTTAGAGCTTCACCACTGCTTTGCCATCTTTCCTCACTGGGATTACTTTCTTTCAGGACCTTTGCTGAAAAGCAGCTGGTTCTGCCCTTCCCGAGTGCAGTGCCTGTCCCTTTCTTCAAGTTTCTTTTTACTGCTGTAACTGCTGATCCCTGTACTGACTTCCCCAGTAACATCCCCTCTCCTGCCCCCCAGAAGCTCTTCACTAACCCACTCCTAAAGGCCGCGCTGATGTCTCACGTACTGGGTTCTTCCCGGGTTGTTTGATCTGACCCGCTGTTGTTCCGTCACGTGAGCGACGTTCCCATCTCTTATGGTTGCAAATATTATGCCCACAGATGCACACCACATCACACACAGACAAGGATTTGCATATGTAAGCACGATAAAAATGGAGTCAGCATCTGAGAGAAACAGATTCCCTCGGGAAGCTCGAAATAAGTTCCAAAGCCCACGTCTTAGCAAGGGAAGGGCTTTGGGCTGGGGTTTGGTGTCTGCTCTAACTGGGACTTGCTGGCTGGGTGAAGGCAGCTGTGCTGGATGGGGAGACAAGCAGACAGCTGGTGTGGAGGAGATTGTGCCCGAAAATGAGAAGCTGTGGAATGGTGGAGGCAGAGAGAGAAGGGGGAGAAAAACAGGTCTGAGAGCCAGTTAGGTGTGGGGAAAAGAGAGGAAAGATCTAATCTTGTAATCACTTTGGTAGGAGCTAAATTATGCTTTTTGTTAGATTTTTTTTTTCTCTTTAGTTTTATTAAAAAAATGAGAGGAGAAGCAAGCGAGGAATTCATACACATTCACAATTTAAAGTTATCTTAACACTTCAGAAATACCAGTGCAAGGGTTGTGTGGGAAAAGACACCAATTTAGCACATTCTTGTTTTATTGCAGAGGTTGTGGGATGCAGTGAATAAAGGAAGGGATTGCAGGAAGAGGAAAAGATAGTCACAAAGGAATTTAAGGCTTATATAGAGAATAGAATTTTATCACTGTCTCTGCCAGAGTTTGTGTTGCTTGGCAACACACTTTAACCAAACTTTTAAGGGTGGTCACTAATTGTGTGTTCCTTGTTTCCTCTGAGGCCTGATTTGCAGAAGTCCTGAGCAATTACAGCTAAAACGGGTCAATGGGAGAAATATTTTATATGTATCAAATGATCTGCAAGTCTAAACACTGTAAAAAAATACTGGGGCTATCAGTTGGCTAAAAAAGGTACAGAATATCTTTTCCTGACCCTGGCATTCATTTGCACATTTGTAGAAAAGGGACACAACCTCTTCAGGAATGCTCAGAAATCAAACATTTTGGGAGTTGGAATCATGCAAAAATCCATGCTACTTCTACCTTGAAGTGCCAGGAAGTCTGGCTGACACGGCCTTTAGTGGCACAGCTTGCTTGGCTTCAATTAATGGACTTTTGGGCCCCTTCCCTCTAGCTCAGTCCTGAGGATTTGGGTGGGGAAAAAATCTACTCAAACAGCCATATTAAGGAAAGCATAAAGCAAACACAGTTCCCTCCTTTTACCCAGTTTTTCTACTTCCAAGTGCCAGTCACCTGAATTTCTACCAGCTTATCTGACCCAAGAACCATTAGATTCTTACTTAATTATCAGGTGCTGATCTGGGTTCAGATCATGCTCTGTTGAAGTCATTGGGGATTTGACCAGACTGAGTGGAGGAGAAAGAAAATCAGACCCTTAACAAGACAGCTTTTGCTGCCCTGCACAGCCCGAGATATCACAGCTTTGTGCTGACAGCAAGTTCTCTTGCTCACTGTGGCTTAGAATGAAGTTTGGAGACCTTTCCCAATCCTGAAGTCCAGGCAGGTCTTTTTGAGCGGAAACAGAAAACACTGAAATTCATCTTAGTTTTGTCGTGTTGCTGTAGGAGAACAGTAATGTGACTGTGGGCCATATGTAATGAGGTGGCTGCCTTCAGCCAGCCCCTAAAGTGCTGCTTAATCTGTGTATTGAGGATCATAAACCATCCAGCTCTTCTAAAGCATGGAGGAGTATCAAAGAATTTCTATATTAGCCTTTTGTAAAAGGATACCAGCATGTGTAGGAGGTAAGTAAAACATGTCATGTTTTAATCCATTAGGAGTGCCTGTGGTTCTTAATTCAAAGCCCAGAGAAATGTAAGCTATTAAAACAGTGCTTTCTATTTCTATAGTACCTTTTACCCCAACATTTCAAAATGTTTTCCACTCCTTGTTATGCAGAAATGAAGAGATGCTGCTGCTCAGTGTGTACAAACCTCTTTTGGGGAGGTCAGAGATGGTTGACTCACAGTTCACTGCCAAATCAGAATAGCCGTGCTTTGCACTGCATTTCACAGAGATAATTGCCCAGACAAACTATAAAGTAATGAAAAAGCTGCCTTGAGGGTCTTGAGGCTTCCAGGTCCAAATCTTGTATCATTCTTAGTGCAGATTCATGTGAGGCAGGGCAGTTTATACTTGAAGTTGAAACGGGGTGAACCATGACAGTTTTTGTTTTGTTAGTTAAACCCAATGCAAATGTCTGTGTTACCATTTTAAGTGGTTTCTGACCTCATTTATGTTGATTTATGGTTGAAATTGTGTTCACAAGTTGTGACACTAACCCAGCTAATGCTGTACTAGTTTCTATTGACTGACTTCACATGAGTTGATGGAGCCTCTGGGTCTGCAGACAAGACTTTGGCTTCGTTGGGAAACAGAGCCAGGGAGAAGGATGCTGATGAACAGATGATGAATAATACAAAATGCCTGTTTAGGATGATAATTATCCCAAGGAAATAGGCCATTGCATGTCCCTAATGTCACATTCTACTGTCAACCACATTTCACCACAGCACCAGTGCACATGAAGCCACACTAAATTCAAGCCTGTGGCTGAATGCAGGTGGAAGGAAAGTGGTGCTGTTATTTCAGCAGTAATTTGGAGTTTAGGGTTACCTTAGTTTCCTTAGTTAGTCTGTCTTTAGCATTTCTATGTCACTTTCTTATACGTGGGATGAATGAAAAGTTGTTCAAGGAAGAGGAGAAAGATTGGCACTTGAGATGGGAGGTGACAGGATTTCAGAATTGTTGTGCTTTTTGAGACAGTTAAAATTTGCTGAGCTTCTGGATCACCTTGACATTTACTGAAATCACAGCAGTGTTATCTGTGGGTTCCTGCTGTGTTTAATAGCAACAGAAGGGGTAATGCCTAACATTTTAATGTGTGCTTAGCCTCTGATCTGTGACAGGTCTGTAATTGTGTGCTGAGAATTCTTTGAAGATGTCTGATGAAAAGTGATTAGTGATCACTTTTAGATTATCGACTTAATTTCCGAAATGGAATGTCTGGTCTTTCAGGGTTTTGTTTGTTTTAATACTCACTAATGGAGCTTGATGGTCCACAGAAACATTTTGTTTGTTTGTTTGTTTTTAGAATAGCTATCAAAAAATTAAACAAAGGAATATGTTGAAGTCCCTATATCCTTATGTGGTAAAGGTAAGATTTTGCTGAGTGCCAGTCATGCCAAAGTATCATTTTACTCATGCCAAATTCACCAAAAAGTTCTGCAATTTGATTAGTTAAATACTACCCAAGGGAGAAAAAGTGTTCTTTTACTATGAGCTATTTCTGGGATAGGGGAGAGGAAGGGTGTAGATCTCCCTTCCACTCAAATCCAATCCACTCTTATCCCTACAAAGAGTATTAGAATAAATATTGCCCTATAACTGCTAGGATAAACAGTGAGAGTTATTGGATTGCCGTTGAAGAAAAGCATATTTTAACAAAGCATAAACCCAGAATTTATTAATTTTGCGTAGTCTTCTGGTTCTCTGGGAGTAAACAAACCTTACTTACTTCCTTAATACTCGAGGTGGTTTTGTTTACTGTCCTGACACCTCCCA
Source organism: Oxyruncus cristatus (assembly GCA_013399855.1). Taxonomy (NCBI): domain Eukaryota; kingdom Metazoa; phylum Chordata; class Aves; order Passeriformes; family Cotingidae; genus Oxyruncus; species Oxyruncus cristatus. The sequence goes on from VXAY01002113.1 coordinate 1,576,481, forward strand.
CCCACTCAGGCTGCTTTCTAATGGCAGAAAATAATGAGAAGAAATGGTGAATGTCTGTAAAGTCAATATTGTCACCACTGGGTGAACCTGCTGCTGGAATAGCCCCATATTTAACCAGCTGAGCTGTGCAGCAGTAGTACAAGTCCAATGCTACATCCCTCATATCTTCCTCAACACAACTGAGGGTTGCAGTTTGGAAAAGCACAATTAAAGGAATCCTTACTCAGAAAGAAAGGCTGTGATACAGATGGGTCACAAAACCCCTTGTGTTTGTTCTGGAACGGTAGTCAGTGAGTATTTGAAGTCATCAGGAGAATTCCTATCAGTTTGAATGTTTCAGAATGCTCCTGGTGTAAGCTGCCACGAGAGCACCATTTATCAAAATGTCTCGTTCTGCAGAGTGCTGTGTCAGTCTTGTTAAATCTTATTAATCATCACTTGTACAAGAAAAACTCTTTGAGTTACATGGACTGCTGGCATTACTGAGAGTTACAGACTCCAGCTCCTTATTCTGTGCCAATAAGAAGACCATAAACAATTTGAGAACCATGAGGTGAAGTGGTGTAACTTTGCAAAACAGAGACACACACAGAAAGGATTTGGCCAGAGGTCTGAAGGTCAGCAGAAGTTTGATGCAGGTTAAACTGCTTGTCCTCCAGCTAAATAATGGGGTCTCCCAAGTGACCTGTATTTTATACTGTTTCAAGCACATGACCTCTACAACTTTCTGAGGCTGCAAAAATGACAGAAGAAAAAAAAAAATAAAATAAATAAGAGCAGTCTTATCAACATATTGCTGCACAAAGTTGTGTTGGGGAAGAAACAAACAGATGCCACACACGCAGTACCATAAGGATTCAAGAAAACATGATTCCTTTTAGGTATGTGGCTGGATCAACTCCAAGCATGTGTGGAAGGGTGGGGATCAATCTGACTAGTGTAAACTAAGTTGGCATCTTCTGGTGCTGAGCTTAGTTTCCTGTGCAGCTGAGTGAAAACCTGGCATTGTCACGTGCCATTTGCAGTGAAACTGGGCTGGTGTGAGGCTGAGAAGTGGATAAAGGGCCCCAGCGTCAGATCCTTTCCGTGCATCCACTTTTGTCATGCAATTTTGACCCTAAGCACCAGTCTAACAGGGTTCAAAATCAAGTTTAGAGAGTCAGTAGTATTGCTCCTTGCATAGTTTTGTGGTCACCCAAGCAGAGATAGTGGGCTGTGCTTGGTGTGCATTATTCATCAGCCCTCACTGGGTTTCCCTCACGGTTACTGTAGAGTTTCATGAACAGGCATTTATGCCAAAGAGAGAACTAAAAGGAGTTCAGTCAGCTTCTCCTGACAGTTTTAATATCTGTGGGACTAATGTCAAACTTACTTAATTTGTTTTGACACAAGTAATTGTTTGCTTAAGATTAATTTCAGTATTCCAAATATTTTTTAAAAACTGCTGGTCTCCTCACTAGTTTGCCTGGTATTCAGGGGGTTATTTCAAGTAGACTTAAGGGTTTATAGGCTGGCTGAGATTCTATGCATAAAATTCAGTATATTCCAGTTGGAAGATCAAAGGGCTGGAAGTAACTTACTTCCTACAGAGTCAGACTTCTCCCATCAGCGTCATCACTCACTTCTGCTTGTCCTTCCCCCCTTTACTTTTCTACTTGTGCTTCTGAGTATCCAGAGACAAACCAGATCTGATCCTGCAGCCATGGAGCCACGTGCTGAGGCACAAAGCAGTCTGTATCTGCTTGGAGATATATATAGAGAGAGATATATATACAGAAAGAGAGAGAGGGAGAGGGAGAGATAATGTCACATCTGACTTCAGGCAAATCATGGTAAAGGAAATGGCCAGTCAGTTGTCAGCAGAGTGTGGTTGATACTCCCCTCTCAGCACTGCAGATGTTTTAGGAGGGCACTCTGGTTGGCCAGACCTTTTTCATCTGTGCCTGCAAGCCTTTCTGCATACCTAAATCCAGGGCTTGAATGGGAAAGGCTGAGATGCAGGGAAGGAGGGAGGTACAGGAGGTGCTGGGTTTATGAAATAAATCTACAGATCTGCATATCCCACCGTTCTGTGTTCCCATCTCCAGTGCTCAGCATATCTGGAAGACTCAGCGGGCATTTGTTTGTGGATAATCAGGTATGGGATTGCCTGTGTCTCCAGGGTGTGTGGTGTGTCCTTCAGGCAGCTGCACAGCAATGGATTTGCCTGGGTTCTCCTGCATCATTCATTGAAGCATTCTCTGATCAAAACTGAATCCAGTAGGAATCTCCACTGGAGGAAACAAAGCTGCTCTGAACTGGCCTGAATTCAAGGACATTTCCCTCTCTTTCTGACATTTTGAAAGCTGGTGTGCTGGGCCTCTGGGAGCTGCTGCTGCTGGAGTACATTGCTTTGTACTGTTGCACTGTTGGGGGTGTTTTTTAAGTTAAAAATCTGTTCATATCAATAGATGGACAACTGTTCGGTGTTTCTATAATTTAAATGATGCAGGCAATGAGTATTATTGATGGTGCAAGAAACCTGGGTAACAGGTGCAATGCTCTCTGGTTTCCAGAGGACACTGGAAACTACCAGGCATCTCTGCTTTAGATATGGCAGGTTAATAAGAAAGGAAACACATATATTTAAACTTATGACTTCTATTTCCAGTCCTGAGTTGGTTTTGCCATCACTAAAAAATACTTCTTTCCTCTTGCTACTGGCAAGAGTAAAAGACTGTCTGAAACTTCTGTGGATTTTGACTTGGAAGAAACAAGGACCATACAGATGAAAAGAAGGGAAGCCAGGAAAGCCCTGATGAAATCTTTGCAGTGACATGTTTCTTCTTAGAGTTTCCATGATGTAGATACATTTTTTGAATTACTGCCTTTGGTGGCTTTTTTTTTTTGATTTTTCCTTTATGTGTATCCAAAGTCTCATCTTTCAAAAGACAGGGAGAGCAAGCTATGAACAACGGGTATCTAAATGAAGGTGGGTTTCTTTCCCTACCTGGGATTTCTGCATCAATAATTTAGAAAGTGATTAAAATTCTTTGCAAAATGAAGTGGGTACATGCATCACAGCCAGCATGAAATACCTTCCCTCTTAACTTCAAAACTAAACAAGAGAGAGAAAAGGAGCACATCCACATCACTGCTTTTGGCTCATGGCTAAAGAGGCTGGGAAGGATTTACTGGGGACACCTTTGCGAGGACAAAGAAGCCAAGAAATGTAGTTGGGTTCAGAAGGATCAACTGCACTCTACAATCACCCAAGGTGGACAGAGCTGCATTATTTCTAGTCAAGAATATTGCTGGTTGGGATTGGAATAACAGAATAACTGCATCAGAGTGCCAGAGCAGCACTGCTGTCTCAGGAATCAGCCCAGAGAGGGGGAAGGGAATAATTTCTTCCAGGATCAGTGGATAAACACAACTATGGACAGATGGATGAATGAAGTAATCTCTGAGGGGTAGTCCACAGAAATGCAGGGAAGCAAAAATGGTTGAGGGAGAGGTATAGATTTGTCTCTTGGAAGGGCTGGGAACATGACAAAGTAAAAATAAATTAAAAAGTTCTTTTCATCTGACAAGTGGGATAAACAAGCAACGCCTCCAAACTGGTAACGTTTTTAGGAATATCTTTTGAACATAGTCTAAAATAAACCACTAAAAGCTGTATGTTCAGGTATTCGTTATGGCTGCCATCACCGCAGTAGCTAAGCAGTAATTAATGAATTGGGATGTTGATATAACATGGCTAGCAACTGAGATGAAAAAACCACGCTCTTTTCCTATCAGTCTGGTCTTATCTTGGCAGCTGTTCTGACTAGAATGACCTTTCCCTCTTGCTGCTCCTCAGTTGCTTCACTGCAGTTCAATTTTTCCATAATAATTTCCCACCTCTAATTTTAGAGGACCACAAAAAAGCTTCCCTTCCTTTTTTTCCAGGTTTGGATAAGCTTTCACCCTAACACTGATGGTTATATGGCGTAAACAGGTAGTAGTGACTTGTGCACTCCAGTTTATACATACAAGTTACTCCTCTTTGGGTCACAGGGTGGTAAATAGTTTGATATTGATAAGATTACTTAATGTTCTTCTCTACTTTCCCTAAACTGCATCTTGTGTTGTAAATTAAATGTATGCGAAGTAAGTTAAGGCTGGTGGTATACAGTGATCAAGTTTGTTTTGTGGCCAGTTTAATACAAGTGGGATTCTGAGCTTGCAATTTGTTTCATTAAAGGATTTTGGGTGCATTAGTGATGTCGTGGGGAAATACAACAGCACTTACAGCCTGGGATAGCTTTGCATGATGCAGGGCCAGAGTATCTGCTTGCTTTTTGGGGACCCTAAGAATCATTTCTTTCTGGGGGTTGCTCTGACTTCCCCCAACTATCTCAGAAGCAAATATCCTTGATTAGCCCTTTTTTTCTTGCCTCCAGCAACATACACTTATTTTCCACAGTTTTTCCAGGAATGTGAGTGAAGGTAACGTTTATAAAACCCCTGTATTGTTAACATGGACCTTGGAAATTTTTTATAGCCCATGGCTTCTTGTTGTTTGGTAGCACACAGAGGCAAAGCTGGTGATGCTAACCCCTTTTTGGCAGCTTAAAAGGAATTTAAGTTCATTGCTATTGAAGATTCTTCTATACTTGCCGTGTACAGTAATGGGAATAAGCATAAACTGGGCCCTCTTGAAAATCTGCATGATGTACTGACGTTACTTTGAGCAAGTCAAGATCTCTTTAGTCTGAAACAGTAGTTCATGTTGAAAAACACATCATTTGTTAACACATATCTTGTTAACACCACTGAAAGTACTGCTGCTTACTGGAAGAAAGGCTGTCGCTTACCAATTCAGAAAAATTAGCTACAAAGTTGGGTTTTTTTTCCCCCATTCTGTTAAGAAATGTCTGGTAACTGAGAACCAGCTCTTGCTAGAAGTAGCTGCAGTGGTGATGATGAAGAGCAATTGCAATACAGTCACGTTATGATGGGTTCAATTTTCTGTCATGATGCCACTGCCTGAAATGGATCCATATCCTGGCTTATCCTCTGACACTGGATTTCTTCTTGATGTTATTATATGGCCAGAAAAACACCTTTTTGACTTTGTGATCTCAGAAAGTGCCAGGACATAAAGTTTTAAGTGCTGAGGATTTAGGTGGCCCAGTGAGCTGTGAGATGATCTGGATTAGTGCCCTGACTGCCAACCCTGGGATGCCTGGAAATCTTGGACTCTGAATCCAATTCAGTATGATCAGAATGATTTTTGCCTCCCCTTTGCCATTAGCTTTTGAAGGCTGGTGTTCTTTGTCACGGTTGCTTTTGTTTTTGTGTAGCTGTGTCAGCTGGGAGAAAAGGACTCTTCCTGTGCCTCATTTTGTGTTGACTGGAGTGGGAGTCATGCACGTACAAGACCTCCAGACTGCCACTCCTAGTTCTGCTGAGTTCTTCAGGGCACCTTTTCCCCTTTTTCATATGTCCCTTTGTCAAGACCGTGGAAAATGCTCATAATGGTATTGCTTAAGCACTTTGAATCCTCTGCATAGGATGTGGCTCTGAAATGTTTCCACGTCACGTTCTGGACTGCAAGTTTTTGTGTGCTGCAGAATTCCATGGAATCTGAGGCTGCTGTGTATTTTGTAGGATCAAGCACCTAATATTGATGCTATGCCATTATCCTTGTGGTTAACTGGAAGACCTTGATTTTCACCCCTTGAGTTTGCCTGAGCACTGATGAATACTTAAATTCTGAACATGGCTATCCCATGGGAAGACTGATGAAGAAATAATTTCTCTTTCCTGAAGCCCGAGATTTGAGAAAAGAGAAAAAAAAAGTGCCCGTGGCAGCTAACAGGACAGTCCCAAACTGTTTGTGCTATTTCTGATTGGTAACTTTGTGTTTAGAGAGTATAGAGAGAGCAACGGGGGTCAGAATGCTGATGAGAAGTCAGTATCACGTGTGCTCCTCAGGAAGGAACTTAGTGGTTTCCTTTTAGAGGAAACCCTATTAATTTAGCATTAATAATGTATTGAACTTTTAAGGCTCCAGGATATTGAGGCCATTTCTTTGAATTTGCTAAGTGTCCCCAAACCACACTGAAATTGATGGGAGTGGAGGGCATTCAGTGTGATGGAAGGAGCTGTTCTGAAGTTAATATCACAGGGTATCTTGCTGCTTCTTACTGCATTATTTTATAAAGCTCCTCAGACTTTAGATCTAGACATAATTAAACAGCTCATCGGAGAGAGTAGGCTGTTGTGTGTGCTGATGCTCCCATCAGAGACTCTGGGAAACACCCAATTGTATTAATGTGGTTTAGGGCCCCTGAAACCCTAAACATGCCACCAGTGACTGAGATGAAAGGTGCTGAGTCTCTGGTGTCAGAATTTCCCACCCTTCTTGCAATCAGTACTATGTTCTAATTGCTGCAGTACAGCTGTATTATTCCCCTGCATTAATTTAATTGCTTTGATTTCATACAGTACTTCAGCTTTGATGCAATTTTGACTCTTGTGCCGTGGAAGGAAGAGAACAATACCTCATTCAAAAGTAATGTGAATCCCACAGATATGAATGGGATCTGAGGAAGCAGAGGCTTGTATCCCTAGTTGATAGTATTTGTAGGTAGAACCTTCACTATTCTTTCATTCAAAGCTACTCAGCTTTCCCAGACAGCAGAAAAAACCACATGGAAGCTCCCTGTCTCTCAGTTGTTTCAGAAATGAAGAAATTACAAAAAAAAAAAAAAAA